>QJNZ01001237.1:0-21070 GCA_004155055.1 Monosporascus sp. CRB-8-3 | reverse complement strand
GGGGGGGGGGGGGGGGGGAATATCGGTAACGAAACAGGGGAAAAGAAATGAAAATATACGAACCTCTCCACAAACTTATCATCTGCCACGAGCTCCTTGAAGTGCTCCTTGGTCACGTAGTAGTAGTCGACGCCGTCGCTCTCGCCGGGCCGCGGGCTGCGGGTCGTGTGGGAGATGGAGAGCGCGAAGACGTCCGGGTGCCGCTCGAATAGGAGCTTGTAGAGGGTGCCCTTGCCGACGCCGCTGGGCCCGGCGATGACGATGGGCCGGCGGTCCGAGGGGAGCTGCGGCGACGACGTTGACGATGACATTGTGTGGTGGCGACGGTACCGCGTGGGGTGCTGCTGCTGCTGCTGCCGGCGAAATGCTTTGGCAGCGGGGATGCGCGAGGAGGTGGAGGTGGAAGAGGAAGAGCAGCAGGGTATTATTAGTCGCGATTTGGCGACAGCAGCGACAGCCTGGGCGGGCGACAAGGCTGCTGATGCTGATCTTGTTACTAGTGCGGCGGGTGGAAACATTTTTTGGTTCTACCCTCCTCCAGCGAAAAGCCCCGTTTTTGAGATATGCAATAGCCAGATACGCTCCCCTCTTAATCCCGGCGCCAGAGCAAATCTTTTTTGTTTGGCGCCCCTGGTGAGTTCAGCACCTGGAAAGCAGGAATTGAGGTAATTCGGATTCCTTTCCCATATGTTGTTAAGTGAAGCAAGGGAATTAATGTCCCAATTGATGGCGGGCTGAATCTATTGAGACAAAACTTCAGGGTGGCTGACAGCACGGCTGACTCACCTGGAATCGCAATGGATGGCGTTATCTGCCTGGACCCATACGCCGGCTTGACATATAATCGTCCAACTGGTTAAAACGATGAAACTCAATATCGTCTATTGTATTTCTATAACCAGTACTCGTATTAGAGTATTTCGCTTCAATTCACCTGATGGCCAAATTGTGCCCGCTCAGGAGTAAAGGTTTCCAGTAATAGCTATGCGTACAGCTGCGTATTAAAGCGCCCACGATCTTGAACAACACCGACTTCTAGCATCTCTGCAAGCGTGTCCCATTTCACTGCTGCATCCTTGCCGCTCGCTCTGGCAGCCCCTCTGAGTCCGCCACACATGAACTTCAAGTGTCTGTCCAACTCCGCCCCGATCTCGACTAGTACGTCGGCATATGTCTTCTCAGCATCCTGTATTAACACGCTCCTGTCCTGCTCGGCGAGGAAGCTCTCGTCCTCTTCCTCGCTGGGCTGGATGTATCTCCCTCGCTTGGACCTCCTGGGCGAAGATATCATAGATAGTCGTGATATCTCTTTCATTTCCTCCGCCCTTTCGGACTCTTGTTGCCGCGCATCCTCGAGTCTGATGGTGAGATCGAGAATATCCAGGATGCATTGGTGGATCAGGTCGAGTTTGCTTCCCAGGCATGCCTCATCAATCATCCTCTTCATGATTGTGGAATGCACTGCAGCCAAATCGTCTATGTCAGCTGCCTGCTGAAGACTCTCACCCAATTCAGTCATGAGTGGCCCGATGACGAGCGTGGTAAGATACGATTTGAGCGAGCTGCAAAACCAAAGCAGCTTCGATCGTAACCGATAAAACGTTGCTTGGTCATGTGACATCTCTGCTACGCCGTCCGTTTTCAAACGGTGTTTATGAACCATGTAATGAGCTCGGCGCAACTGTAATAATAAAGTGAACACAGCTTGATAGTGCTCAAGACTCTCGTTAGATAAGACAGTCTGGATCGGCCAAGGTAGACGATAGCTTATCGTAATGCCAGGCAACCCCTTTCGGACTGTCTTTCTAACTTCGTGAGCCACACTTTGACGGTGTTCCTCTGCTACGGTCACCGCAATTCGGTCCGCATCGAGGACGGTTTTATACGCCTCGCGAGCCACCTCGGTCAACCCGAAGCGGTCATGCCACTTGGAGTTCAGTAAGTCAATGTTACTGAAGATAGAAAAGGCGAAGGTATCAGATTGCGAGCCGTTGCACATAAGATAGACGTGTCGAAGGTCATCTAAGACCGACCATAAGTTGTAGGATTCGAACAACGCCTGTCGGAGAGTCGAAGCTGCGGCATGATGTTTACTCTGCATCCAATTTTCGAACGTATTATTGAATATCTCGGAAAATGGCGTGAAACTGCCAGGCCCGAATGCAGAGCTGTTCTCGAATTGGAGGGATGGCTCCTGCGCCTGACTCTTAGGCAGTGTATGTCTTCCCATGTGTTTGAGTAGGACTATGCTTTTTCCAGTTGTGAATATCTTAGCCGTCGCTGGATGTAGGAAACGCGGCGCGTGCAATGCTCCCTTGGAGGTCTTCCGAAGCCTGAATTGGTGCTTCCAAATTTGACTCATGCGAAATTGAGTTGAGGACCTTGAGATGAAGAATGTCTTTTCACCCTCTATGAGCTCCCCGGTCTCCATCCAGAGGCGAATGGGCCGGACGTAAACCTGGAAGCACTCGAAGAAAATAATACCCAGGAATCCATATGAGGCCTCATCCCCCTCCATATGAGCGGTGCTAGTGGCATTGAACAGAAGTTCCAGGTAATGAAATGGGTGAGGGTATTTTGCTTGGGTCAGCTCCTGTACTATGTCCGAGAGAGATGATAACGGCTGTAAATGTGGTTTGACCCCGTCTAAAACTCTCATGAGGCTTACAACGACATCTTGTTTAATGTCAACGAATTGAGCCTCCATCTTCGATAATTCACGATCAAATGTTAGCAGGCGTTTCCCGACAGCGTCTTGAAAGACCTGGATGAGAGGGATGTTTTGGTGTTGCTTCGCAAAGCGCCGTAGCATAGCCAGTTGTCGTCTAGCTTCACCGAGCGACCCCAGAAGATTGTGATAGGCTTCCCAGGAGGCATGGTCAAGATTGTACTTCGTGCTTGGGACTGACTGCTCGTTGAATAGGGTGTTGTCAAGGCCTCTGAGGCAAAAGAGCACTTCTCGTACTACCTGTAATTCAGAAACCGGGACTCTCTGAGATCTCCCATTTCCGTCCCTAGGGAGAGACTGATATCTCCACGAATGTGTCTCTTGAACTGTCTTGAGGTTCTGATCCTCATCTCGAATAGTGGCTAGATAGTCTGTGGGTTGTTCTCGATATCGCATCTCGACGCTTGACAATGATGTATCTTCCGATTCCTCTGACGCATCAGACTTGGTGTCTACGTAACCGCCATCGGAGCTGCCATCAGCAAAGTCAACATTCTTCCACAAGTCGCGGTCTTGATCCCAGCCATCCTCCTTAGCGACGTCTTCCCATGTTAAGGGTGATTCCAGGTCCTCGTCTAGTACCTTCAGCAACTCAAGATCGTGTAGCTTGCTCTTTTGCGTAGGCTGATCTGAAAGTTGTAGAAGAAAATGCAACATCTCGGGAGTCCATTTGTTCGAGAACTGCGCGAGAGTGCCTAACCGACCCCTGAGTGCATCGGCCAGCGCATCCCGGTTGAGGATCCGGAAGCGCTCTTCGAGGCCGTCAAGTTCATTTCTGACGTGGAAATGATTGGTACGCAAAAAGTTGTGATGACGAATTTGGCGCAGCGCCGACTCCTTTAAGACATCAAATCGCTCCGGATCTGACTACCCAGGCTTAGTGATGGAAGCTTTCCATAAGTCGAATATGCGACAGACGTCAAAGGTTGTCGTACCTGAGCTGAGACCGTGGTCACAATTTCAACCAGTTCCTCCGTAAAAGCTCCCAGTGTCGCAGCGAAAGCCATGTTGGGGATTTATTGGCTTCATGAATCCAAGTTTTATTGTTGTCGTTATAGTCTTGTACAGGACGTCTTCCATTTACCCTGTCTACCCCGTATATGGCTATGGCTTCCTCCAATTAAGGCAACTAGATCAGGGCTAGGAGGTTGCACGCGTCGACACGACACTACGTGGGGGAGGAATGTCCACAAACTGTGGGGCTTATCTGATTCGCAGTGCGCCTAACCCCATCGTACTCAGCCGGTAACTTGGGTTGGCTACCTGAAGACATTCCAGTAAAGATCCCAGGTTCTGCATACGCCACCTGGTGCATAACACCATTTAACTGCATAGACATTCGTGGAACGTAGCGTTTATCACCCGCGAACCGCATAACGGCATGTTGCGTGCGAAAAGTGATATTATGCATCTAAAAGGGGCAGTTGTTTATATGGGACGCTCCAATTACAATAGATGGTTCCCAGTTAGGTATCTAAATTCCTTAGGCCATTCCACTGTATTTTTGCCAAACCCCATGGCCCTTACTAATTAATGCATATTGCCATCTAAATGCAAAACCTAGGATATTTACTGTATGACCTGCTTTACACCTAAGGGTGCTGGTGTGCCCGTCCTGGATAAGGCCATATGCATGTATACCGGTATATATGGATTACACAAGCCGTGACACTGTAACGCATCCCCCGTATTGCCCATCTGTGTGTCAATCTGACAGTCTCCACATCAAACCCCCTATACGTAGAATCCCTATTACCTAAAAAGTTTAAACGAAGTTAAGGAAGGGGAAGCTTGGCAACTCCGGGGATCTAAAATCTGGGTGGCCTGTCAAGGCTGGCATAAAATCTAATTCAATTAACTTTATCTGCACTACTACCTACGGAGGCAAACACATTTTTAACATAACGGTACGACCGGGTCCTCGATTCGCTGCGAAGTTAGAGTTCGACAAGTCTTGCTGATGAGCGTCAACTTCGGCTCCTGATCACGTCGCCTAGCTAAATTTTGATTCCGACTTTAACTTTCCTGCAGCGCCCTCACCGAACCCCAACAGACCCCCATTCCGCTCCGTACCAAAACCCTGATTAAGTTCATGAGCGCACTACGATAGCTGAACAAACGAGATGGCCATCGCACGGCCGGTTCGCGCTCTTGGCCTAGCTGCTATTTTGATGTGGTGTTTCTTTCTTTATACGATAATTCGCCCTGGCCCGAGTATAAAAAGCTCGGCCGACTTTAAGGGAACTATTGAAAGAGACCCGCAGTTGGATCGTACGCAATGCCCGCCAACCGCAGTCTGTCGTTTCCTAGTGTATAGACTAATGGTTTTATGTAGCTTCGGGAGAACCTGGAGGCATCCTCGTGCGCGCGTCGGACGGCTATGCACCCGGCATCGCTGGCACGGAACGAATCAATGCGACTATCTTAGCTTTGGTGCGGAACGAAGAGCTCGAGGGCATGCTACAGTCGATGCAAGATTTAGAACGGACATGGAACCACAAATTCAACTATCCATGGACCTTTTTCAACGATGTGCCCTTTTCCGAAGAGTTCAAGCGGAAGACGCGCGCGGCGACCAAAGCAGAGACCAGATATGGTACGTACGACTCGTCATGGTTCATATGGTCTGTGGAGGCAAGTAGTGACTAACGTGGACTCCAGAATTAATTCCCAAAGAGCACTGGGACACGCCGTCTTGGATTAGCGATGACCTCTACAAGGAATCCGTCAAGATTTTGGAAGAGAACGAAATTCAATACGCCGACAAGATCTCATACCACAAGATGTGCCGATGGAACAGCGGACTTTTCTATAAGCACCCAGCATTGGAACACGTGCGGTACTATTGGCGTGTCGAACCTAAGGTGCATTTCTTCTGCGACATCGACTACGACGTCTTCCGTTACATGCAGGACAACAACAAGACATACGGCTTCACCATTACCCTCTACGACGCACCTAAGTCTATCCCGACTCTATGGCCCGAAACGATCAAGTTCATGGCCCAGCACCCCGAATATCTCCACCAGAACAATGCCATGCAATGGCTGACGGACGCACAACGCCGACCTGTACATAACCAACAAGCGAACGGCTACTCCACATGCCACTTTTGGAGTAACTTTGAGATCGGAGACATGGATTTTTGGCGGAGCCAGGCTTACGAGGACTATTTCAACCATCTCGACCGCGCTGGCGGATTCTTTTATGAAAGATGGGGTGATGCGCCGGTTCACTCAATCGCGCTCGGTCTCTTCGAGGATAAGAGCAAGATACACTGGTAAGCGCCATGCCACCGACATTGGATTATCTACATGGCTAATATTCTGCAGGTTCCGTGACATCGGATACCAGCACATTCCATTCTTTAACTGCCCTAACTCGGACAAGTGCAAGGGCTGTGTAACAGGACGGTTCACCGACGGCGAGGCTTGGTTGAACAAGGAAGACTGCCGGCCGAACTGGTTCAAATACGTAGGAATGGGTTAAAGATTAGGATGTGCAGCGGTAGGGAAAGACTGCATGATAGATCAATATCGGATGTTGTACTAACGTCTTGGAGGATTCCAATAAATGGAGATAGGTTAGCATGGCGGCAAGGGGTGTTTCGGCGCAGAGGTTATTTGATGGAGGGCGGGTAGTTCTGGGGAACCGCCATATTTTACATTATGTATAGATATATGTCATGAACATAAAAGCTTCAGCGCGGAATGCAAAGACTCGTATTCCCATTAGATTGAAAAGATAGCGATTTTGTTGGTGGACTTGCATTCAATGATATCCGAATACGGTGACAACACCAGATGTCCCACCAACGCAGAACTGGTCCCCGAATCCGTTGTCTCTCCAGGCCATGCAACTGATGACATTGCTGCGCTCCTTTTCCTTGCCGTCTCTCCCAACAACTTTCTTCTTCGGCTCGGACCCAGCCGGTCCCCAGGGCACCCCCACCTTTGCCTTCACGTCCCCCGTCAAGACGTCCCAGGCCCACACCCTGCCCTCGCCGTTCTGGGCCGGGGACGCCGTCATCTCGTCGCCCGCGAGCACGTACTGGTCCTTGCCGCCGAGTATGGACTGGACGCGCAGGTCCTCGTTCCTAAAGGCCGGGTCCGAATACGTCTTCAGGCACCCGCCGGTCTCGCGGTCCATCAGCCGCACCCTGCTGTCGAGGCTGCCCACCAGCAGGGCCCTGCCGTCGCGCGTCGGGCACAGGCTCGTGACGCTGGGGCCCACGACGTCCGTCACGCACCGGCCCATGCGCACGTCGTACGTACGCACGCGGCCGTCGACGCTGCCGGCCACGATCTCGGCGCCGCGCACAACCACGCTCGTGACGCTGTCGCGGGCCTCGGCGAGCACCTGTATGGGTTTCGATCCGCCCCCGCCCGCCCGCAGGTCCCACACCCGCACGCTGGCGTCCAGGCTCCCGCTGATCAGCAGCGACTCGTCCTCGCCGGCCTCGCCCGCCCCCGTGCCCCCGAACGCCACGCAGTTGATGCGCGCGCTGTGGCCCTGCGCCGTGCCCCCCAGCCGCCGGATCGTCTGCGCCGTGCTCACGTCCCACAGGAATACCAGCCGGTCGCCCCCCGACGACGCGAACCGCGCGTTTGACGCCGCGATGCACAGCGAGAGCACCTCGTACCCGTGCGCCGAGTATGTCTGGATCAGCCGGCCCTCCCCTAACGGGGTCGCAGCCGCTGCCGTGGTAGGTTTCTTGTTGATGAAGCTGTTGCTGCTGCCGCCGCCCGGGTGGATCGGCGTGCTGGGCTGCGGGTTGTAGAGCCGGATCGAGCGATCCGCTGAGCCCGTCAGGATGTACGTGCCCGGTGATGCTGAGTATGTGAGTGCGTGGACTGGGCCTGCTACTGGTCAGCGGGGTTGCCCCAACCCGAGCTGAATGATCTCAACATACCATTAGAGCCCAGTAAATGTGCTATCGGCTTGTCAGGGAAAGCCATTGCTTATCATCGTCTTATCCATGACCCGGTTCTGATGTTTCTCATCTCAGTGGGAGACTCAGAAACTGGAACCAGCCTTTCGACACCAACCCGCGTTGTGAGGTCAGTTTAGGTCAGTTTTGGCCGTAGTCCGAGACTAGATAAATTCCATACAACCCTATCCTCAAGTAAAAAGTTATTCACTTAATTATAAGATCATCCTTAATCGCGGGCCGGACCGATTTCGAGACAGAGAGAGGTTGGTCCTTATGTCTCGTGTTTGGGATGCCACCTGTAGCGGGCCGTCCGTGGTCATTTGAAAGCCTAGCATACTCGGGGGTACCAACGTTACAGTACGAAGTGGGTGGGTTACAGTACGGTAACAGTGATGTAACCCGGAGGTACGAGTACTAGGTACGTATAAAAATGTGCCGAACCAGGGTCCGCTAAAGTCCGAGCTCCTGGAAAGCTAGCAGGGGGAACTTGCGATAAAAGATAAAGAAAGAAGTCGCATTCATATGTAAAAAAAGTTTTTGATAGCGTCCAACGACAGAGAGTACCGACCAAAGTGTTTTTGCCATCACCACATTTTCTAGAGACGGGTTCGCCAGCACAACCGACGACGCCTACGCCAGCATTTCCAATGCTTCAATTGAGCGCTCGCGCCGTCCGCCGCGTTGGTACCTCTTACATATGCGCAACATGTCTTGGTGCGTCTAATCTAACTCCCATCTCGGCCGCTCATCGAGTTACCTCGACTGCCCACCATCATGACCCATCTTTTTCCACCACCGCTCGACAGGCCTCTTCGCCTGCCGAAAATCAACCAACCCCCGCAGCCGACGTAGCAGAGGCCTCAACTACCCCCCAGTTGTCGTCGCCGCCGTCAGAATCGCCACCGCCAAAAAAGAAGAAGAAGAAGACGAAAAAGCCTGCGAAGAAGCAAACCGACGCGCAGAGTGATGCCGAACGCCAGTTGAGCGTGCTGCAGGGAGCACTCGCCGCATTGAAAAATGTCCTCGCAGCTCAAAACATTGACGTCGGGAATATCACTACCGGCAAAGACGCGGGTGACGATAAGAAGAAGCAGGTTGCGCAGCAGCCCAAGTCCAAAGCCAAGGGCGGCGCTAAGAGCAAAACCGAAGACGCCCCGAGCTCTGCCCAGGATGGGAAGAGTGCAGAGCAGGATGCGGAACAGAAGGTTACCTCTGCTAAATCGCGCCCGGCTCTGGGTAGCTCCGATATACATGCCTTGCGAAAGGCGTTGGCCGATGCAAATGCCGTCGGGGCTCAAGCTACTCCCAGCGTTACCGCCAGTACTGCTTCTTCAAAGACAGATAAGAAGTCTGTTGAAACAAAGCCCGCGACGAGAAAAGCAGGAAAGCGTGTGAAGGAGAGGAAAGCTTCAAGGACTGCAAAGAAAACCAAAGGCAAAAAGCAAGCAAGCCAGGCGCCCGAAGGCGCCGATGCATCGATAAGCACGCCGCCAGACTCTCCGGGAAAATCGTCTCCGATAAAAACGCCATACCGCGCTATCGGGAAACAATTCTCAGGAGACGCGCCGGGGCACCCAGAAGGAGCAGCCAAAGAGAAGCCCTCTAAACGGAGCAAGTCCAAGAAAGGCAAAGCCCCATTGGCGATCTCCAAGGTCAATACCAACACTCTGACTCTTGTGCCTATTGATGCGCCAAGAGCACCTGTCCCCTCACTCTCGTACGGATTGGAGAGGGTCCTGTTCAATCCGGGTGTCTATTACCTTCAGGATCCGCGTTCACGAGTGTACAACTTCGATCCATATCTATCCAATATCATGCCGATCCAGGAATTTGACTTCAATGCCTTGAAACAGTACGTCACGTCCTCCAAGGACAGCACGTTGATTTCAATCGCCAAGGAATATGGGAAGAAGTACACTGGATCAACCTCCAGCATGTCATCCATGCTATCACATTTCCACTACCTTCTGTCAGCTTGGCGGAATGTCAACGTGGAAATGCTGTCCAGGAGTATTAAACCCGACTCTCTCCAGTTTACCAGAATTAATCGAGCGCCGGCTGCGATCTTCCTAAATTGGAAGAATGGGACTTACGCTATCGACGCCGATAAAGAGTTCGACACCGCAAATATCCTTAGTATGCTCGGGAAGTCTATGGAGAAACTCCTCACTCTTCCCAAGGAGGATTACGAGAGGTACCGGCACAGCAACTCGGACCAGATCACTCAGGAAGAGCGTGACGCCGAGGAAGCGTACCATTATACAGGTTTCCGTGACTTCTTGATGCGTTCCCAATTGGATGCGCATGATCCAAGAATCCCTGGCTCGGGCATGTTCGACTTGAAGACGCGCGCCGTCATCTCTATCCGCATGGACGCCAAAGGATTCGAGAAGGGCCTTGGCTACGAAATTCGGAATCGTTTTGGCGACTGGGAATCCTTCGAGCGCGAGTATTATGATATGATACGATCTGCCTTCTTGAAGTACTCCCTGCAAGTCAGAATGGGTCGTATGGATGGCATCTTCGTCGCATTCCACAACACGCAGCGAATTTTTGGCTTTCAATACATTCCTCTCTCGGAAATGGACCTTGCCCTGCACGGAACGTCTAATGTGACGCTCGGCAACAGAGAATTTAAGCTTAGTCTTCGCCTCTTAAACGAGATTCTGGATCGAGCTACCAAGAAATGGCCCGAGCAGTCGTTGCGGCTTCATTTCGAGACAAGAACCTCGGTGGCGTCACCGTTCATGTACATCTTTGCAAAGCCTGTCAAACCTGAGGATATTGATGAAGTGCAGAATGCCAACAAGGCGTCCATCGAGGCCTTCGAGAGGACAATCCTGGGCTTAAATAAAGACGCAGACGAAGTCGAGCCCGAAGTCGAAAGTGACGATGTGATCGAGGAAGAAGAAGACGAGGACAACGAATCTCCAAAAACTGAAGAGATGCAAACCCTTGCTGCTTGGGAAGAGGTGCGCCAGACGGTCGAAGACGCCATGGAAGATGACGAAGTTGGAGTCGGTATTGTTCGAGAAGCCATTGAAGATGCACTCGAGCAGAGCGGACTGATTCGCGCAAAATCTTCTGAGGAAGCGCGAGGATATGTTGACGCTCTTCTCACCGCTATCACCGGTGCTCAACACCCCAAGCTGACGGTGTCGTCGGACAGCCTGCCCGAGGCAGCTCCTACCGAAGATAATGAGGAGCCTGCTGAAGGTGAGGCAACTGCTTCAGCAGTTCAGACGGCATCGCCTACAGAGCCAGAAAGTTCCAATGACACTCAAACGTCGGTAGACGACAACGAGCCTAGCAGCACTACCCAGGTGGTGGAAAGCGAGGCGAGCGAAGAATCCAGTGTCACTGTCGATCAGACGCCAGGGCCCACGTCGCATGACTCGATGGCGCCGACAGGGAACCAAGAGACGCCTAAGGTTGTCTCGACTGATTCGGAGCTCCCTTCTTCGGTCGATGAGACGGCATCTCAAAACCAGACCCCGGCTAGCACCCCTGAAGAGTCGGAAGCCGCTGCCCAGAACGAGGAATCAGCCGTCGAAGAGGAGGAGGAAGATGACCCCAACGAGGACGAAGAAGTGTCAGAGTCCGAGGGAGATGTAACGAGCCCCTCGGATATGTCTCCATTAAAGGACCTCATTGTACGGATGGCTCAAAGAATTGACGAGGAACCGGTCCCAGAAGAGAATATCGACGAAACTATGAACGATTCATCCAAGCTTAAGGCATTTGAGCGCATTCTAGGAAAGATGATATCTCTTGCGAAGGTTGAGGAATCCGAACAGCAGCTCACTACAACAAGTCCAGGAGCTAGCGCTACTGAGACACAGTCCAGCGAAGCAGCCGAACCAGCAACTAAAACAACGGAGGCGGATGATACTCCAAGCTCCGCGGAAGATGCTGAGGAGATTAATTCGCATGAGCTACCTGCGGAGGATGCCGAGCAGGGCGAACTTCTGGGTATGGTGCTGACTATCAAGAACAAGCTGAATGGAAACTACGTCACTCGCCCGGAGAACCTCTCGAAACATGACGAGTGGGTTCTCGAGTATAACATCGAAGAGCTGCCCGATCAGCGTGCCCGTCGCTTCTACGCGCAGTGCAAGACTCGCCGTCGCAAGGCGCTCGTAGACGAGGGAGACAAGGATTCCGAGTGGTACGCGATGTTCCAAGGCCAACTTGAGAAACGTACGCAGAAGGGTCGTGAGTGGAGAGCTCGTGAACTGGAACGGAGTCAGAACAAACCGGTTCACGTCGTGGGCCGGGATGGTCCTCTGGAGTGGGAAGACGTATTTGGCAATGCCGTGGTCGCAAAAGCACCACCGCAGAAGCTTACTCTGGGCCCCGAGGAGCTCGATTCGGAGGTCGAAGAGCTCGACTTTGTGGGCAAACCTGAGGATACAGACGTTCCGTCAAAGGAGGCCGAAGAGGGCGAGCCCCAGCAGACAGATGTTCCGTCAAAGGAGGCCGGAGACGGCGAGAATAGCGACCAGACCAAGGTGTGAGACGATGCGATGATGGATCTACAACAAGTACAGCTCAAGGGATAAACAAGGCTGGCCGGAGTCGCTAAAGACGCCGCCACCCGCGAGCTGAGCAGGGTCGGGGACTCTGTAGCAAGGCGTAACCCAATGATGACGTGGAAGCTTTGGCATAACACTGGGCTACCTAGTGCTGCGCCGGGCTTGGTCGAGCTCGTCACTTCGGCCTATAGTCGAGGACGATCTAATGTACAATATGTGTGACTTAAACAGTGTTATGAGAGGTGCAAGACGAAAGACGGTTCAGCCGGCCAGGTTAGAACCACACGTACTTATGGATGTATGTGTGTACGTGTATATATATGTATATAGATCCCGACAGCCTCGCTCTGCGTTATATGCCGACTTACGCTTCCGTATCACATGCACCTGGTAGTTCGAGTGGTGTAGATGCTCTGGCATGTTTGCGAATTGCTTCACTTTCGCTGCGTATTCGATGCGGCATTGTTCTCTATTACGTATACTCCGAGCTAGCTGCAGAGGCGCCCCCTGAGGCTATATGTAGGGTACTGTTGTGACCACGTCGAAAGAAGACCCGGCTCGACAAACATACGATGAGATTCTGTGTCTCGTCTTAGCGCTTGGGACTAATACGCACAAAGTAATCGCACCACGTGCTGACGCGTGCGCCGCCGAATTATGTGTCACCGCACGATGATCAGCCCCAGGGGCGCACAGTCAGCAACAAGTGCGACTTCCTATTTCGAGCAGGTTTCGAGAAGGAGGTTCTGATGATATAAATAGCAGCCTCCCCCGCGTCTCTCTCACAGGTTCCCACGGGACGTCATACCAGCCCGTATCTAACTAAGTTGCTTCAAAGGCCCGGTCGTACTCGTTGCGACGATGTTCCAGATCAGAGTCTCCTCGATCCTGCAGTTCGCTGCCATAACAGCTCTCTTAGAATGTGCGGTCCGCGCCGGCCCACTGACGAGGAATGTAGAGCCGCGCCAGTTCCCAACCATCGATCGGTCGACCCTCAACGGGAAGCTGTTCGCCGGCTATCAAGGGTGGTTCCGCAAGCCGGGCGAGGGCAACGGGAACTCGCACTGGACGACGTGAGACTCAGTCCCCATCCCAAGCGGTCCATCCATCCTACTGCTGCCCAGTCGACTGACCGTCATCGCGCAGGGACCTGCCGACACCTGAAGTCGGACACGGTAAGCTGTCCTGTCACGTCAGGAAAACGAGTTGGTAGATTAATGGGCGCTCCCTCGCAGTCGGCGTCGACATGATACCCGACGTCTCGGGCTACCCGCCCGAGTGCCTCTTCGACACCAGCTTCACGCTACCCAACGGCGCCGGACCCGCGCAGTTCTACTCGAACGACTGCGAGGGCGTCGTCGACCTGCACTTCGAGATGATGGCGGCGCACGGCATCGACGGCGCCTTCGTGCAGCGGTTTTACTTCTACCCTAGCGAGGAGCCCCGGGGTGGCTGGAACAGGGTTAGCAACATCTCCCCGCAGCTCCTACCAACTCAACATAATTTTCCCCTCCTGTTTTCCCCCTTTTTCATTTTTTCTTCCTTTGGAAAATCTGACTCGTTGTCTACAGGTGCTGCGCCACGCGCAGGCGGCCGCAGAGAAGTACGGCCGCGGCTTCGTCATCGAATACGACCTCAACGGCGCGTCCACCGGCACTAGCAACGTCACGGCCACCATCCTCGCGGACCTCGCGGACCTCGCCGACGTCACCTCCTCGCCAGCGTACATGCGCCACGACGGCAAGCCCGTCCTCGAGATCTGGGGCTTCGGCATCGTGACGTCGGTCACGGCCGACGACGGGGTCGCCATCGTCACAGCCCTTAAGCAGGCGGGCTGGTACGTGATCCTCGGCGTACAGCAGGCGTGGCATGCGGAGCTCGTCGAGAACCAGCCCGGCCGCTACGGCCCCGTGTACCGCCTCGCCGACATGCTGCAGCCGTGGACGGTGGGCGCGTACGGCATCGACAACTACGACGACTTCCACGACGGGCGGCAGGCGGTCGAGGATGCGCAGGCCCGTAAGTGATTTTCTCTGGAGTCATCTAGGAGACTTTAGACCGCAAAAACACGTCCAGGAACTCCCAGCTACTCGCCGAATTTGACGAGAAAGGAACAATTACTGACTCAAGCATGTTGCAGTGGCGGAGCTCGGGATCGAGAGCAGCATCGTCGTGTGGCCCGGCGGATCCAACAGCAACGCGAACCCGAGCGGCATCTTCGACCAGTTCCCGCGCTGGAACGGCTCGTTCTACGCGCGGCAGCTCGACGGCGCCGTGAGCCTGCGCCCAACCTTCATCTTCGGCGCCATGTTCGACGAGGTCAACGAGGCCACCAGCATCTACCCCGTGCTGAAGAGAAGCGCGCTGCCCACAAACCAGCGGTTCCTGGGCGTCGACGACGATATGGCACCGGATGCGTATCTGACGATGGCGGGCGATGCTGCGAGGAGACTTGCCGAGGCGTGGGCTTGAATTTGGGGCTAGGTCTACCTAGGACGAGAAGGTCGATACTTGCTTCGTAATGAATGGCAAAAAAGCAGTTAGGCCTTTTATCCCGGGGTATTAAATATGAAAACAGGGTGCGTTAGACTATAAGTAGAAATTATACAAATAAGAAAAGAATAAAAGACAAAAGCTCAGGTCAGATTCGACACCTATCCTCCGGAGGTGAGTTGACCTCTCAACTACGTCCAGGTGAACATCTGAGCCTACGAAAACCCGGAGGTTTATCTGACCACTACACAGCTGCACCATAAGAAGGCCAAATTCCCGCACAACAGCTTATCGGGGGGTCGAAAGGCAGGGACCCTATTATGATCTATAAGGTCTCCTAGGTAATGGATGGTTTGCATCGTCCCGCCAGTCAACGTCACTATTTCCCACTCATGTCTTTTCCCTCATCATTCAGGCTGCCACATCCAGATAAAGTGAAGAATTGACGCCCGCTGTAAAATACCGTCGCAAGCTAGCTACAGTCATCATTATTACATCGTGTAACCCTAACGTATTGCCCGTTACCGCGCAACATGTCTAGCATCTTTCCACTATGCTCGGCCGTCCTTTATCCCGTATCCATACTTGAAGAGCTATTTTGACCGCCCTTTAAGCTACGGCACCGCTTAGGTACGACTAACACCCCTTTGTGTTAATACCGCTAAATAGGGGCAGCATGGTGCATTATTATATCAAGCTCATCGAGTACTCACTTCTACCTACTTTCTCGCCTTAAGGCAATTAAATCAATATTATTTAACCGGTTGACATATTTCAGCTTAGGATGCCGATTGTAATACGACGTTTTTGTCGTCGCCTGCAACCTAGTCATGTACGGCACCTTAGTAATCTCACATGCCTCTCATATATATACCCAGGTTCACAACCTCGACTTGGTCGATTATATGTAGTTATAGATGACAAATCACCAGAATTCTTCCATATCATTATTGGATTATGGCAAAAGATCGGGCGCTCGAATTGCGTTATTGGTTCAAGCGGTATATAGTTATATATTCCTACAATCATGCCATACTTACCAATCTCATACATGATTTTATCATGCAACTTTTTAACTCTTATTCTTAGTTGCCATAGCCCTGATACACCGCATTCAGTACAGTTCATGGACTCCTCCGCCTTAGTAGATTCTAATGTGCCTGACATATTAATAGGTAATTTATCACCGATGTTAAAGAACTACGCTCATCGTAGCTGGGTCCACCGTTACATGGAACTATCGTTCTCCTAGCTCTTAGAAGCTTATCGAGGTTAGATGACATTCAGCCATCGAACTGAGTTTTCAGCTAGTTAATCTAGTCTGTCGAATCCCCGGACGAGTCTGAAATCCTGGAGGGATATGAATAGTGAAGGCTTGATTGTCGCGATCTTATAGTCACTAAAGATATCTAGTGAACAATCCACGAGCACCGACCAATACAGGCATACTAGGCGGCCGCCTAAGCAGGGCTAAAGGGCCAGAGAAAAAACAATACCTTTACAATCTCGGGATAGAGGCTTATCAAAGCACGGCCGTACATGCTGCATCCTTGTTGGCGACGGCGGGCAGTAACCCTTGGTCTAGCAATAGTTATACAGGAAGAGAAGAGAGGTTGCCCCATCTTCATTAAATAGTGAATAGAGAGAGTATGATTTAAACCATCCATATCGTCATGCCTACAGGAACGCTTATATCGCCATAGTTCCAGTACAATACACTCAAGTAGATCGTTAACAGCGCCTCCGAAACGTAGAAGCTACGCGGAACTACTCACACCTGAGTGATGCACCCAACTCGGGATAGAATCTGTTCTCCGACTTACGCAGTATGTGCTTCAGTCATAGAGAAGTTCAGACGAGGAATGAAATGGGGTATCAAACAAGCCAAGCAACAGAGTGAAATGGAACTTTGATAACTACCGACATCCCTTATCGTTGTGGAGATTCAAGAGTTCTTTACACTAATGGGGAATTGTCCATTAATTTGCTATGTAATTCTAAGATATCGACACCTTAGATAGCGAATAACGTATATAATGATTGACTATAACGGTGTTTATGCAGTATAACGCGACTTATATACGATATTTCCCGCTAAGCATTGATCGCGATAAGATACTGGTAGTCAGAGTGTAGGCGGAGTGATGACTGATATACTCGTATATTCGTATCGGTGTTGAAAAGGAGGCGTGGATCCCATGCACACTGTGTGGTATGGGGGGCTCGCACCCAGTTTTTTATGTAATAACTTAATTAACTAATCAAAATATTCCACGTATAGCAGCCTTGGCGGAAAATGAAACTCAGGAGAATGGTTTAGCTTCCAAAGACCATTTGGCGATAGCCAAATATGCGTGATTAGGGATCAATGCGTGTTCAGTGTGTGCGCGCGAACTCAAACCGAGCTTGCATCTGTTTCCATTGATAAAACAACCAGATGATGCCTGGGAAGAGGCGTGTTTGAAGTAGCGGCTTCATGATACAGTTACCTCGGGTGGACATGGAGGTGTCGGTAACCTTCCTACCCCCTTTGGGTTCACTCCACCGCCAACCGTGCTTCGGGTTGTTCTGAAACTCCGGCTTCTCTATGGGTTAATTGAGCACGTGAGACATCCAGTAGGTATCGGTTGACCAACTTCCCAGGACACAATGGCTAATGGTGAATGGCTGGAGATGCATCTGTCTAACTAGTTCCATCGCCGGATCCCTGAGGCTTGCGCTACAACGGCGCTTTAAATGTGACGGCGGGAACGGATGAGTGGGGATTGACGTCAGGGTATCTCGGATCGGATCACTCGGCTTTTGACGAGAACTCATGGTCTGCATAACAACACCCGCCCAGGACACACCCTATCGCACTCGGGAGTTGTTTGAAATTCGTTCCGATGGCTCGTTGGCCCTTCGGCGGTGGGCTTCGAGTCGCTACCCCGAAATGTTCGTTGGAATCTCTCTTTGGGCCCTGACATTCAAAGGGTTGGCTATACGATCGCGCAAGTATGTCTGCCGGCGCGTTTATCGAACCCCTCGTGGTGATCAGTCTCTTGTTCGGCGGGGTCTATGTAAACCGCAATTCGAACTACAAGCTACTGGGGAAGCGTAGCGAGGCGGGGAACGAAAAGACGGCGGACGATGTCTGGGAGTATTCCTCTGATGACTCCGGGTCGCCCATCCCTAGAGCCGCTTCCGTAGAAGAAGGTCTGCTCTCTTCTCGTCCCCAGGAGGAGCCAAGGTGGAGGACAAGAGAGGTCGGGATATTGAGGACAGAATTTCAAGTCGTGTCGCCAAACACACGAGTCTTC
Organism: Monosporascus sp. CRB-8-3; assembly: GCA_004155055.1. Lineage (NCBI taxonomy): Eukaryota > Fungi > Ascomycota > Sordariomycetes > Xylariales > Monosporascus > Monosporascus sp. CRB-8-3. Next base: position 3,082 of record QJNZ01001237.1, on the reverse strand, counting down.
CGCGACTACTTCCTTAGCAGGCTGCTAATCAAGTTTCCCTTCCTGGTCGAGGTCTGGTACTGGGCTCTCATATACTGGGTAAGTTTCTGGCTTCGAGAATCGCAGCACGAGTATGCTGACAAAGTATCAAAGGTATATCAACTCGGCCGAGCATTCTCAGCCCTGACGCTCGTCGAAGGCACCGTCAACATAGCGCGCCACCATGCCCTGCAAGTCATCCACCTCGAGCAACGTCTTCGGATCTTCTGGGAGCCTGCCATCCAGCAGGCGTTCCTGAAACACGAGACCACGATGCACTGGATCAACCGAATCTACTCCTTCATCCACATTCCGGGGACGATTTTCTTCTTAGCTTGGCTTTACTATTATACCACGGTGCGCAACCGCGTTGATGAACGACAAGCAGAGAAGGATGTCGGTGAGGTCGCCGGTTCCCCTGGCGGACCGGCTCTTTACCAAGCGCGAAGGAGAACCATGGCCGTCTGCAACCTACTAGCCTTCATCGTCTTTACCGCATGGCCATGCATGCCCCCACGTCTGTTAAGTGACCCCAGTGCTCGAGGCGCAGACGCGGATGAGGGCCGGACTTACGGCTTCGTCGACACCGTGCATGGAAAGGGGGGAGAGAGCAGTGTGTGGACCCAAAACAAGTTTTGCAACCAATACGGTACGTTTTCACTCACGATGCCCCCAACAGCGAGGCAGCCGCTAACTCGATGCGTACAGCCGCCATGCCGTCACTTCATTTCGGATATTCTCTCCTGATCGGCCTCACGGTTGCCCTGATCCCCCTGGCGCCGCAGCATCGCCGGAGCCGCACGATCGCGCTGCCGCTGCTCGGACGGACCAGGCTCCCCTCGACGCGGAGGCTCCTGTGCATGCTCGTCGGGTCCCTGTACCCGTTCACGATCTTCATCGCCATCGTCGCCACGGCGAACCACTTCATCCTCGACGCGGTGGCCGGTGCCTGCATATGCGCCGCTGCTTGGCACGGGAACTCTATCCTGCTGAACCTCTTGCCGGTGGAGGACTACTTCCTCTGGTGCCTGAGGATCCACAAGCCCTAGGCAGACAACCCGGGAATAGAAGAATCGGAAGATATCTTCAGAGCGACTTTGCATAGACTTCGGCCACGCCGGTTCGCGATTGGAAGTGCCGGGATTATACCCGCCGCGGAAGGTTTAAGCCTCCAGCCGACTGGTACCACTAAATTGGTTACCAGGGTTACAAGTAACATTACGCTGGAAAACCATAATGTAATCTAAATATCCAGAACGGTTGATATATATTTAAAAGAATAATCCCATATTCCCGGGGGGTTATCCTCGTCGTATAATGGTATCGATGAACTATTTGCATTAGTCGCATTGTCCATATAAATTGACATCTGAACTTTCTGTCAACCATCTGCAGTGTCAGCTCATCATAACTCTCTCAAGTTTGTTACTACCTTGCTTACTTATGCACAATGTTCACCAACGCCAGAACATCCGCAGCCCTATCCATCATCGTCATCATAACCGGCGTGCTGAAGTCCACCGACAGCGGATTCCCTCGCGCCGTCCACCAGACCGCGACCCATGCGCTGAGCGCTCTCGGTCTTCCCTGGACCGTCTGCAGGAGCCGCGTCTCTCTTTACGCTTGTGGCGGAGGGAACAGGTATTACGGTCGCGCGAGCGCACGTCCGCTCGACGTACGATGCGGCGACATGGGCTGCTGTTGATGCTAAGCTCCTGGACCTGGGAGTTGGCGCTGGATGATGCGGTGAATGGAACGAAACGTTCGTCTCCGAGCATGGAGCCACGCTCGGCATCTAGACGGCGTGAATGGGGATGGCTGTTTATTTTCGGCCTCTCGCTGCAGGGTGTGAACCTCGTTGGATCGCGAATGGAGACTATGTGGTCGGGCCTTGTCGCACGAGGACGGGTGATACCAGTCATAGATGTCCGACATATTCGTCGGCATCGTCATTTGCTTGTAAACCAGAACGTCTTTAGTTCCAGTACACGACACATTATACATCTCTCTTTTGGATATAGGCTGGCTTGCTGCTACAAGGACGGTGTTTTCCCCCTCTATAACTATATGCTTGGGGCTGCGGGCCCCTGAAGATAATATCTAGTTCTAGCATGGTTGAGATATACCTCATAGGCAAGCTTTAGCCTGTACCAAGACCTTCGAGCCTGGCGACTTTATTTATCCTCAGCTCCCCGCAGAGGCCGCGTCTGGTGCTATCGTGCTGATTCGACTAGACATTTCCTTATGTGCCTTGACATCAACTCTTCTTCCCAGTGGATCCAAGATCCTCTACGGCGTCCTCCCTATTCCACGTCTCCTTCTCCAGGCCCTCTACCTCCCTAATCGAGTCCCATACCCGGCTCCTCGCTCTCCTAACCTCCTCTTCCTGTAGCCGCCACGTATCCCGGAAGACGTCCAGGACGAATGGCGGCATCGTCGTCTTCTTCGCCTCCTTGTAGTCGTATATCACGACATCTTCCTCGGTCGTCGCGGCCGCTCGCCTGTGCCTGTGCGACAGTATCACGCAGTCGAGGATGAGGGAGGTGTCCGAGGCCTCGGGCAGGGCGCGCAGCTTGTGGTACACCGAGATCCTGTCCGGGTACGTCATGGGCTACGAACGAGAACGGACGCAGAGCGGCCGATGTCAGCGATGCGAAATGGGTCGCGGTGGCCGAATGAGGAAAGAGGAAAAAGAAAAGAAAAACCAACAAACTTGTATTCCGCCTTGATGCTCTTCATGATGAGCCCCACGCCCTTCGGCGTCATGAGCTCGCGCCACTCGTTCCCGTGCGCCCGGTCGACGCCCGCGAAGTGCGTTATCCAGTTGACGCGCGACGACTCCGCATACCGGACGTAGTTGGCGTTATTCACGTGTTGCTGTTTCGCTCGCCCCCGTTAGCCACCGCCTGCACCCCTTCCTTATCTTCCCTTCGCCTCCTCTCCCCCACATCCTCTACCGGCCTGGAACTAGCCAACTAGCCAGGTATACTTCATGCCTCCCTCGCCTTTTTTGGCGCACCCGCATTATCCGGGCAGTTTCCACCTAGCCAACCTCGTGCTAAAA
>QJNZ01001236.1:0-21087 GCA_004155055.1 Monosporascus sp. CRB-8-3 | reverse complement strand
GAGTCTACACCGTAGGCGCCGGGCGCGCGGTTCTCGTCCACGTCCTCCACCGCCACATTCATGCTGCGCGAGAGCATCGTGCGGAGGCCCTCGCTAACGATGGCCGTGGCCTCCTCGGGGTCCGCTGCCTCCTTCAGTCGGCGCGGGAAGCTCTGCTGCTCGGTACCCGCCTCGGCGCCGACGCCAGCCTCGCCATCCTCTGCGGGCAGGTCGACCTTGTTAAGGCGCGAGAATAGCGCCGTTCGCGTCCAGTAAGGGTCCGCGGGCTTGTTCTGGCGCATGAGGCCGCCCGTGCCGACGCCCGTGACAACCTGCGCGGGGACGCGCGTCTTGCCGTGGTCCAGGTAGCCGGCGATGGCGCGCTCCACGAGTGTGCGGAAGTCCTGCAGCCGGATGCCGAAGAACCCGGACGCCTTGAGCAGGTCTAGGGTGCGCGGGTCCTCGGCGAGCATGCCGGCGCCGAGCACGGGGCCCAGGTCGATCGAGACGGCGTGCGTGCCGGGGCGCGCGGGGTCGTGATCGATGTGCGCGGCGAGCGCGTCCTGGAACGCGTTGCCCGCGGCGTAGTTGGCCTGGCCGCGGTTGCCGATGACGCCGGCGGAGCTCGACAGGAAGACGAAGAAGTCGGGGTCAGGGCCGACGCCGGGTGTGGACAGGAATACTTCCTTCAGATTCCACGAGCCGAGCGTCTTGGGGCGCACAGCTGCCCGCCAGTCCGCGTAGCTCATATTCTCGAACACGGCGTCGCGCAGCGTAGCGGCGCACTGGAAGACGCCCCGGACCGGTGGCATCTTTCGCGCGATCTCGCGGGCAGCCTTCTCGACTTCTTCCCGGTCGCAGATGTCGGCCGTGATGACGAGGGCTTCAACGCCTCGGTTCTGTAGGAGGCTGACGCAAGCCTTCGCCGGCTCGGTTCTTGCGCCGGATCGCGAGATGAACGCGATGTGCTTGACGCCGTTGACGGCTAGGAGCTTCGCGATCTCGATGCCGAGGCCTCCGAGACCGCCGGCAAGGACGTAGGTTGCGTCAGTTCTCAGGTATTGACTTGCCGGATGGGCGGAATGGGGCAGGATCGGCACGGCCTTGTCTTCGGGCCGTCGGCAGTACACCTGGCCGCAATGTCCCTCCTCGGCGACTTTCTTGAAGGCTTCCGGAAGCCGTGAATAGTCGTACACATTGAGAGGAGCGGGCTCTGAGACCTTGAAGCGGCCCGAGATGAAGCTATCGCAGACCAAAGCGAGTGCTTCGCCGATCTGCTGGGGTTCTTTTTTGATCAGGGCAGCCACATCCACGGTCTTCGGGTCGTATAGGACTGCGACCCCCTTCTGGTTCGTAAGCTGCAGAAGCGAGGCCACCCAGGCCCCAGTGTTCGCGTCAAGAACGTGGTCGTCCGGCATGCCGTAGCGGCCGCGGAGTATGGTTCTCTCGCGGTCAGTCTTCACGGTAGCGAAAACAGTGGCACCGAGGAAGTTGGCCAACTGAATCGCAGCCTGGCCCATGGCGCTGGCACCTTCATGGACGAGCACGGCTTCGCCGGCTCCGAGTCGCTTGCCGAATGAGTACTGGGCGACCGAAAACGGCGTGGGCAAGAAGACGTGGTACGGCTGGACTTCTCCTGTTGGGCACTTATATACGAGGTCGCGATGGCATCGGACAAGGTCTCGTAGAGAGCCACGGGTAATTCCTAGGACGTGGTCGCCAACAGCGACGTTCGTGACGGCCCTACCGATTTCTTCCACCACGCCGTAGAGGTCAGTACCGATTAAGGCATCCTTCGCTCTACCCATCAGCACATTGGCATCTAGGGGGCTAAGAGCCGCGGAGAGCACTCTGACCTTGACGTGGTCAGATGGCAGCGGCTCATGAGCAAGAGGATCATCCTCCCAGCAGAGGCTATCGAAATCTCCGATCTCACGAATCTTGAGCTTCAGCGCCCTGTCGTTCCGTTCGTACATAAGCTTCAACTCCGGTTCTGGCAGGGCAGAGCCGCGCTCGATCATGTTATTTAGGGGCTTGATGGGGACAAGCCGAGGGACCATGAGTTGGCCACCGCGCTCGGCATACTCTGCCTCCTTGATGTCTGTTGAACCCGGGGCGAAGAACGTCTTGCGGAACAACGAGAGGATGCGGCGTGAGAGACCCTCTGCCGCTTTCGTCGAGCAGTTAGTCGAGCAGCGCATGCTCTTTTCGGCATCGAATACCACGAGGGTCTTCTCTGGAAACTCCGAGTGAACTGTACGGGCCAAGGGTTGGAAGAGTCCGCATCTGGGATCGGATACCTCCATCTGGGAACCACGGGCCATCCAGAACATTCCATTAGTCTTCAAAATGACCGTGCGGAGCGCTGAAAACTCCTGCTCCGACAAGTTCCACAACAGGTGCTGTCCATCTGCCTCTAGAAGCGAAAGGCACAAGCCCGGGAGCGTCTCCTCCTTAGTGATACTCTTGAGTGTCCGCGGGATGGCGTTGAATTCCTCCGAAAAAGCAGACAAGAGGTTATCGAGACCAGAGGTCATGTCTTCTGGGATGAGAACCAGCACAGGAGTTTCTCGGTTAACTTGGGACGTAGAGTCGGGTTCCTGTGTGACTTCACATGGCTCCCATACGATCTCGGAGCAGAGGTTCCGATGATTCGGAAGGAAAGCCCCTGCAACATCATCGGCGCTCGTAGTCAGTGCAGTAAAAGTCATATCCTTGATGACAACCAGAGGTTCGGAAATGGGGCCGGAAGGATTGTCCAAAGGTTTATCTGACACGACGAATGTGGCAGAGGCGTCACGCAGCTGACGGCGCTGAGCTTTGGTATATGTCGTAAGTTCGCGCCCCTGGGTTGAGAGTCTCGCATCCGCGGACACCCAGCAGCTGCTGATGTACGATGGCACCATTGGTTCGCTGCCGATAGCAAAGGCTGTGTGGAAGACCGAGTCGAGCGTCGCCGGGTGAATAACGTGAGGGTACTCGAAGTTCGAAGGCATTGTCTTCTTGGTATCGGGGACGCGGACGATGCCTAGACATTCGTCGTCTCTCTTGCGCAGAGACATTACGTTCTGGAATAGATCACCGTAGTTCATGCCAATGACATCGAGAGTCTCGTATAACTGACGTGGGATGATGACCTCGTCAAAATAATCCTCTGCGTGGGGCAAGGTTCGCTCAAAGTACTCGGCAGGGATTCCTGCAAGCCTAGCTCCAGGGTCTCGGTGGAGCGTGACTAGACCGTGGCCATGTTCCTGCCAGGATCCGTCGAGCGGCTTGGAATAGACGAAGAATTGATACGTTGCCGGGGGGGAATTCGAATCCTTGCTGGGATCATGGACGGCGGATAATTCAACCTCATCGGTGTGTTTAGTCATGTTGAGGGCATATTCCAAGCCATGAGGAGTGGGCTGGATGAGCATGGCCTTCAAAATCCTGAATTGAGTGATCTCGACACCCGCAAAATCAGATGTCGCCAGCTGTTTGGCTCCCTCAACAACCATGGCTATCATACCAGCGGCCGGGTAGATTATCGACTTCTGCACCTGGTGGTGTCGGAGCCAGGGGTTCTCCGAGACGCGTAAGAATCCTCGCCATCGGGGTTGCGAGGGGATAGAATCTGCGCTAGGACGGCCAATGAGGTCATACCGCCCATGCTTCTGGAAACGGTTGGCCACCGACAGATGTGATTCGTGCCAGTGGATCTTGTCGTGGTTCCAAGGGTAATTGGGTAAGTCAACCAGAAGCCTAGGGCGGCGGAACTCGATGTTTCTCATGATTACCCATTCCATTACAACGGGGCAGCCGCGGCTCCAGAGTTCTCCCAAAACCTCGAGGGTAGTAGAGGCGGCGTCCTTGTTCCGGGATAGTAAGGAGAAGTACGAGGGTCGCCATCGAAGCCGTTCTTCGGCATCAAGAATCTGCTTCACCGGACTCTGGAGTGATGAGTGTGGCCCTAGTTCGACGATAATGTCCGGTCGGCCAGCAGCGTCGCTGCTCATCATGCTGTGCATAGCCTCCGAAAAACGAACAGGGGAAACCATGTTCTTCACCCAGTATTCCGGACGGAGATATTCCCAGTTTACCGCGCTGCCTGTCACTGACGAATACATGACTGGCACCGCATTACCCAAGGATTCATCGAGAGCGCCCGTCTGTCCGCCTCTTAGGTGTGGATAAGGTATTCTGGTGCGTGTCGGACACCGCGGCATGATATGGGAAATGGAGTCCATGTACGCCGATTCGCAACGCTTCATGTGATGTGAATGGTAGGCTGTGCTGACTGGTAACAATCGGTTGAACACGTCGGCCGCCTCGAGCAATTTCTGAATGCGAACCACAGCATCTTCATCACCAGATAAGGTCACCGAGACCGGGCTGTTGATGCAGGCAATAGTAACTTTGCTGCTACCGACTTCATCCACGTATCGTTGAGCTTGCTCAGCGGAAAGACCAACAGCAAGCATTCGGCCAGACGGTTGGCCAGACTTGCCTGGCTCTTTATGAGAAGTTCGCAAAGCAGCGGCACATTGACCGCGGTAATAAGCAATTTGCCAGGCGTCCTCCTTGGAAATAGCTCCCAAAGCATAGGCAGCCGCAATCTCGCCAGAGGAATGGCCACATACGGACACGGGGATGACACCAAGATAGTCGGTCAATAGGACCACGAGGGCTACCTGTATAGCTGTGGTTGCGGGCTGCGCAATCTCGGGTTCATCGATCCTGGTAGAGGCTCTATCCTTAAGCATCTCTCCGAGGAGGTTAAAACTGCTTCCGAGTTCTTTCTTCAGGTACAGAGTCGCCTCGGCCATAGACTGTAGGAAGATATCAAAGCCGAGCAGTTCCCTGCCCATGGCAAACCATTGTGCGCCCTGACCGCCAAAGACGAACGCAACTTTGGTAGGCTTTTCCTCCGAGGTCCTGATAAAGCTCGTTTGGCTGACTCGGGATAGTTGTTGCGCAAGTTCCTCTGGGGAGGAAGCGACAACTGATGTACGCCATTGCATATTTGTTCTGCGACATCCTAGCGTGTATGCCAAGTCGGACAGGAAGTCGGGCGATGGTGCACTATTTCCCTGGATATATGTAGCCAGATTACGAATCAATCGGCCTAGTGACTGCTTTTCGTGGGCGGAGACAGCGAAGAGATGTGTCTTTCCGTTTCGGGGCGGGATAGGCAGCCCCTGGAGCACTGGGTTGTTTTCGTGTACTTCGATCTGGGGTTGCATGGAGATAGGACTAGGAGGAGGAGAGGAAGACAAGGGATCGAGGGTACCATTGAGGACGGTGGTGTTGTGGTGGGCCGAGAGACCTCGTGCTGCAAGATAATGTGCGGCATCGTCAATAATGACATGCGCGTTAGTACCACCAAAGCCGAAGCAGTTGATACTGGCGCGTCTGAGGCCCTCTAGCGGCCAGGGAGTGTTCTCAGTAGGAACCTTCACTCCCTGGCCTTCGAAGTCGATGTCGGGATTTGGAACTTCGAAGTTGATGTGCTTAGGTATAAGGCCATTCTCGACCGTTAGGACACCCTTGATCAGACCTGCAATGCCGGCACACCCCTCTAGATGACCAATGTTGGTCTTGATCGAGCCTATGTAAATGGGGCTGTCTCTCGGGCGCTTCGCGCATAGGGCTTCCGATATTGCTTTAACCTCTCGCCAGTCACCAGCCTTGGTGCCGGTACCGTGACACTCAACGAAAGCTGTCTTCTCGAAGTCTAGTCCGGCTTTGGCATATACGCCGCGAATGTTGCGTATCTGAGCTTCCGAGCTTGGTAGGGTGATGCCGGCTGTTCGACCGTCTTGGTTGACTCGGGAACCCCGGATGACAGCCCGAATATTGTCGTTATCTCGAACAGCATCTTCAAGACGCTTCAAGACAACGATACCAATACCTTCGCCGCGGCCATATCCATTTGCACGGCTGTCGAAGGTGTAACACTTGCCATCTGGGCTCAGGAAATTCAAGGCTGTCATGGGCATCATGGTAGCTGGTGTGAGGATCAAGCCAGCACCACCTGCAAGAGCAAGATCAATCTCGCCATCTCGAAGACTCTGAACTGCGTTGTGGACGCAGACAAGACTGGCACTGCAGCCGGTGTCGATCGTCATGCTGGGGCCGTTGATGTCAAGGAAAAAGGAGATGCGGTTAGACATGATGGCGATGCCATTTCCTGTGGCACCGTACTTCGGGGCATTATCGGGGTCACGTAGGACGATTTGTTCGTAATCCTTGACGAAGGAGCCAACCCACACGCCAGTTTCGCTTCCTCTGATCGACGAACGGTCGATGCCGGCGCTGTCGAGGGCTTCAACAGCTACCTCGAGTAGCATCCTCTGCTGAGGGTCCATAGCCTTTGCCTCATCGGCGGATACAGAGAAGAACTGGGAATAGTTAGAAATTGTAATCCTAAATTAGGGGCAATGGGCAGTGGTTAGGGAAATGTGGGGCAGTTAGGGGATGTGGGGTGGATCACGGTTATACGATAGTATCGACACACCCGAAGCGAGGACAAGAGCAACGATGATAGTGAATTAGGGGAGCGTGGGATGATAGGCTGAGGCAACGATAATGCAAGGTCAGGGAACGCTGGATGAACTTACCGAATTGTCAAAGGCCCCCACATCTTGTCGCAAGAAATGGGCACCGCGGAAGGGTATACTTCCTTGTCTAGCATTGTCGGGGTGGAAATAGGTCGAGATGTCCATCCGATCCTTGGGTATCTCTGACCAGGCGCTTTCACCTTTGGTTAGCATCTCCCACAGCGACGAGATAGAGGTAGCTGAGCCTGGGAATCGGCAGCCGAGGCCCACGACGGCGATAGGGGCATCCTCGTCTTCTCTTGACGCGGCCATGATAGTGATTATATCGAGATCGACTGGCTATGGAGAAGGAGATGGCCACGCAACAATAAGGATGTATGCGTGAAAGAAATATTCATCAGGTTCAAAGGATATCTTTAGACAGAGGGAGGAAAACGTTGAATCGATGAGGGTAAGCTTCTAAGAAGCGATACACAAGCTCAATGATGTCCGTAGGATGAGACTTGTTGATGAAAGAAGGAAGCCTAGCCTCAGAAGAGCACGCTGGGTTGGAGAGGTATCTTCAGAGGAACACTTGAAATCGACGGGGTTGAGCTTCTAAGCGATGCTCAACGATCAACTCCGTGTACGATGAGAAAGGATTGGTAAAAGATGGAAACTTCAGCGTGCGGCTGATATGCGAAGTAGTGAGAATTTCTTCTGTAGTCGTCGTTGACACGTAGGTTGTAGTTGTTGGTGTACGTGTATTATGTTGATTAAGACGTAAGCTTAGTGAGCGCAGACACCTGAACAATGTAGTAGTAGAAAGATGATGAAAATTTTCTAACAATCCAAGACCTGCCTCTGACCATATGACCGGTGATATCTTCTATTTGGTTGCAATCGTGAAGCAATCGTGAACGAGTAGGCCTATGAAGTCGATACGTATCTTACTCTATATAGAGTCATGTGCTTCAGTGTTTGATTAACCCCTCAGAGGACTGCAAGTATACACCAATGTAGATATATGGAAGCCACAACTGTTGATATGGTAGTATGTCATTCGGTACCTTCAGGTTGGTAAGAGGCACGCCTTTATGATGGTATCTTTCGTCTGTGGTCCATCGTAACTCGACTCAAGTCCAACGCGGGAGTTCTCCAAGCAGGCGCTTGTGACTTGGCCGCGCCCTTTCCCCCCTAAAGAGTTCAATGACCACGGACCAGTTCCCATTGTTCATGCCTGTCCAGGAACAATAAAAACCTGAAGCGTATTTGTAATTGAAAACCTGTATTGGTGGTCCTTGCACTGACTGCCGCTTGCCTCAGGGACTACTACCCTGGCTGCGATGGGTAGACGGTGGGCGTTGTTCCTGCAAAAGAGGCTCGATTACCAACAAAGGGATCTTGTGACCAAAGCCAATCTGACGAAAAGTCGATCGAACCCGGAATAACCCTGCTCCATAAGGATATGCCGCACTGGGCAGATCGCTGTAACATGGGGCATTAACACGGGTTGCGGATAGCGCCGCGATTTCAAGTCATTGTCCAGGGGAATGGTACCAGGACACACGACTACCAATTTCTCAAATCCCATACGCACAAAGAAGATTATCGATCGACAGCCATGTCACCCGTGGCGACGTTCCAACTTCAATGCTCAACGGACTTTGTACTCGGTGACGATCGAACCCATTGGTAGAAATCTCCGCTCTTCGAAATCTTACCCAATGCTGACGGCCACTAGGTAACTTTCGGCATCACTTCCTTTCGGCTGTCAGCCATCCCACCAAGAAGACGCGATGCCAATTCGCCAAAGGTTCTTGTGAAGTACTTTGAGCCGCTAAGTCCCGCCATGTGTACGTACTGCTACGTTGCAAATGGTGGGAGCTGTGGGGTTGGTACGCTCGACGGCTGACATACGATAGGTGCATCGCCGCCATGCTCGGAGCTCCCGTCGTGAATACAGCAACGCACAAACGTATAATTCCTCCGTGGACTGGGATTGAGCATCCTGGGGATCACCTTTGGCTGCCGTGACTTTGATCCTCAACGGAGGCCCTGTGTCTTTAGACGTCTCAGGGGCGGTTCACAACTGTCCAAGTGCTCCGATAAGCCAATACCGAAGTGGGGAATCTGAGCCCACCAAAACCGGGCCGGCAACAATACCCCATTCTGAACGAACCAAGACTTCGGATCGTCTAGAACATAAGCCATAGACGGATAATGAAGTCCATCCCCTGCGACGAAATAGTCATTTCCAACTATTGCGTGAACCTAGGGTCTTGGAAACGCCATAGACTCCGACTGTACGAGGCAGCGTATATGGAACCTTTCAAACTCTTAGGTCCAGGAGTGTCCCCAATTCTGGTGGTACTGGATCGCTAGATTCCAGGAAGCAACCCGTCGGGAAAGGAATCTGGATCACAGGAGCACCAGGACTGGATCAAGCATTACCTACTTGGATTTCTGTGTCAGCTCTTCCATATCATAGTACAAGTGTAGCTCACACCATATCAACCCATTAGGATCCGATGAACCCTTTGGCCACAAGCTATTATTTGCCATCATGGATTCGTTCCTGCCGGCGACAAGCAGTGTTCAGGCCCCTGGCTTGGGCAACAACGCTACTGCTTTGCCCAACATTCCCTCAGAATCGAGGCCATGGTGACGTGATTGGAAGGAGCGATCACGGTGGCATGATCATTAGCGGCAGTCAAGGCGACATGATCAGACGCAGCGATCGCGGCGCGGAAAATGCTGGAATTTCTTATCAATATGCATTTGCAAAGGAGGGACTTCTCAGCTGGCCCTTATACAAGACGACTAACCTGTTCTACGGGCTTTTTTTTCGAATACCACAGTGCCCCCGAAGCCAGAGGTAACATCGGCCATACAATGTGAGGCGCAGAGTGCGTGGTAGTAGTGGTAGCAGGCAACTTTCGTAGATACCTGTGGACTAGAAACGAAGCACTTAGCACATGCTGTGCTAGGATCTTATCGGCCGAGCACGGACCTGTTATAGTAACAAGACGTGGAACAAATACTGAAATCAAGGGAGACCTTTGCCGCGAACTATGTGATAGGTCTCCCTTCGAAGCATTGGAAATAGATGGCTGAAATACTTCACTAGGAACAAACGGTCGTATGGCAGCGTGGTGAATAGCTCTGGTATTAATGTTCTAGGGCAATCGAAGCTGATATCGGCTAGCATGTTGCTGTATCAGTGTATCCCTTATCGTATTGCTCTCCTGCTTATCGGCCTTCTACGAATTTAAACGGGTTGCACGAAATGATTAGTTCCCTACCCCTTGAGTCGGATTGAAACAGTTCTTGCACCCTCCGACGCCAGGAAAACGTTGTCTCCAAGCCTCCAATCCTCTAATACTATAAATATCCTGTCGCTGCTCAATTCGAAGAGTAATATATATTATCTTGCATTATGGCATTGCGGGATGGGTTCCGCGCTTTGCAAACAACAAAGGCGGAATTTCCCTTTCAGCCTCTTACACAGGGCTTCGTGTTATACCTGTCATACATCTATATCCCCCGTGTCGACCTCCCGATCCTTCTTGGAAGTCCGAGTGACTGCTCTTCTTGCATAGCAGAGCCCCATCCAAGACATCTGTACGGTTCGTCTCATCGTCTCAATGGTGGTGGTTCACTGCTCAAATCACTTCTCTCTCCGTTTTCTGACTGCCATCGCCTGCAGTTAAGACGAAGAGTAAGGCCCCATTTTGAAACTATACCCACCTCAAGCGAAGCCATAGATGCTTCTCCTTCAAAAGTATGGATGCCAATGCAGGACAACACTTCTTCTCATGACAAGTCCCGCTGGATGCATATTGAAAGCGGCATGAAGGTCGCACCGCCGGGACTCTGCAGGATCTCCTTTCGAGGCATCCGCAGGCCTCTTCTAACACCTGGGTGGGCTTCTTCTGAATAAGACAATTCGGATCAACTTCGAAATTATGCATTATTGCAAGGCCACGACATTACCGTCTCATCTCAGCTCGTTGGATTGTTGTGCCTCATATTGGACGTAAGTTCTGGTTAAGGTAGCGTCCCACTGAGCACCTGGAGCTTTTGAGAGGTAAGGGAGGATGCGGCAAACAAGTAGGATTGGACGAACGAGGTGTCTTCTGTAAGGGATTCTCGACAGCATGCAAATCGTATACACAAGGGGGAAACCAGGTACGTACGCCAACTATCCCTTGGCTTTCAAAAAAAAAAAAAAAAAAAAAAAAAAAACGCAGGTGCTGAGTGGTAGTTGTTATGGGACTGAAGTTCGGTCTTCTGAGTCCAACAGGCTCTATACTAGACGAATATACTCACTTTCTGTTGTCTTCCGTTAGCACAAGACGTTCCCGTGTGAATCCACAATCTCACGGCCAAATGTCTTGTGGAACATAGGACAGGCTGGCCAAAGTAGCAATCCCCTCTTCTCTCGTGTTACCTGACATCCGCGGGTAGCGTCAGTGGACAGGAGACCAAGGTTTTCAATTCTCTGTGTTATTTTCATGTTAAGACCTGTCATATGGGAGACGAATACACGAACATTTTCAGCCCCCCTATTGTTTCGGCTGCTGGTGGTTACGTGCATCCGCTTGCTATCTAACCTTTATCACCTGTTATAATCGACGTTTCAATGTCAAACATCTCTATTTGTCAAGGTTAGACACATTGTTACGGATGGTAGGTTCACACACACAATCGAGGATTCAAAAATGCGTGAAGTATGGACTTGAAGTGACTGATTTTAGGTTAAGCTCGGTTAGCTCCCGAATGAATGCTCGGCCGAAACTGCCAGTAGTTGGTGTTATCCATCCCGGCAACCACTCCGCAACGTTGACGGCACTGCTGCCTGCCTTCAGGAAACTCCCGAGACTCGACGCTGCCGCAAACCAAGCCTAGCTTCTTGAGCCCGACCGATATTTGGGTTTTCTCCTCGTCTTTTCCCCAGCCTATCAATTCTATCTTCTGCAAACGAAACTACAAGCACACCTACGCCCGTACATGGTCCGAGTTACATTTGTGACACTCGCCTCGTTGACTCAAGAAAGCGTTTCTACCAAGGCGCATTGACAGGGAAATTGTCGTTGAGGTAACCTCCAGATTCACGGACCTGGGGTAGTATGACCAGGCTCGAGGGGAGGCCAGGCTCATCATGCCCAGTAAGTAGCGAACCGGACCAGCCTGTACTCACCTGTGCTTCTCTCCTATCTACTTCCATTTAGCCCGTCATTCTTCACCTATACCATACTCTACTCGTTCTGATATACTTGTACCTCGCAGATATGAGAATGTGGTTCTTTAGAACCACCGAATGCCTCGATGGTGTCCGCCAAATAGCGCTGGTCGCAACGTGAGATTCGAGACATCCCTTACGGCCCGAACTCATTTACTAATCGGTAAACACTTTCATAGGTTACTCGTGGGGCTCCTCTTCTCGAGTCTCGATGCTTCTATTGTTTCTACGTCTCTTATGTCCATCTCCTTGGATCTCCAAGACTTTCTGAACGCGCCATGGGTCGTGCTCTCTTATCTTCTGGCGTACCTTGGGTTCGCCATTGGTTTCGCAAAGATGAGCGACATCTATGGACGGCGACAGCTGCTTTGCGTCGCATGGGTTCTGTTCTCTGCCTTCTCCGCCGGGTGCGGGCTCTCCGAATCCATGGCATCGCTGTGGGTTCTTGGCGATTTCCTCGACGCTCGGAGCCGTACTAACACCTAAGACAGCATCATTTGTCGCGCATTTCAAGGAATAGGTGCATCGGGGCTTTACAGCTTAGCACAGGTCGTGCTCTTCGAAGTCGGCCCAACGCATAAACCGAGTCTCCTGGGAGCTTTGATAGGAATGACACTCGCCGTGTCTTTTGTTCTGGGCCCCGTTCTAGGTGGCGTCATCTCGTCCCAGGTCGGTTGGAGATGGATCTTTTGGATCAAGTATGTGTTCTCTTTTGGCATCATAAACGCAATGGCGCTAAAACCTTTCTATAGCATCCCGTTCGGCTGTGTATCACTTATTGTTCTGTCCTGTGTTTGGCCGCGGAACATCGGCATTGGACAGAAGCTAAGCCCGTGGGACGCCATTCGGAAGGTCGATCTTCTGGGAAACGCATTGATTCTCTGCGCAACGACGCTCATGGTTTTCGCCTTGCAGGAGGCGGGCGCTTTCGCCTACACCTGGAACAGCCCCGTGATAGTTCTGACACTCTCCATTGCTGGCCTCTGCTCGGTCATGTTCATCACGTGGGAAGTATTCCTCGGTATAAAACGCAATACTAAAGTGGAGCCTATCCTTCCACTCCGTCTTATCACACATCGCGTCTACATGGGCGCCCTCATGTAGGTTAGATCCTATTCCTGGCCGAATGTATGAACTAATTAAACCCCTAGATGCACACTACTTACGGGCCTTACCTACCTATCCCTCCTAATCATCATCCCCGAGAGGTTTCAAATAGTCAACAAAGAGGACGCGCTATGGTCTGGGATTCACCTCCTACCAATGCTCGGCGCAACCGCTTTTGGGTCTTTCCTTGCGGGCGCTATCTCGTCCAAGCGGAACAACACATCTATCACCCTGATTGCGTCATTGTGCCTCCAGCTAATGGGTACCGGCCTCCTGTCAACCCTGTCGGATGTCACCACCGAAATCAAAGCACAGTACGGATACCAAGTCATCCTCGGGCTGGGCATCGGCCTTTCGCTCGGCGCGGCCACGATCCTGGCGTCGGTGCAGGCGCGCCACGTCGACCTTGCCGTGGCGCAGGGTGCGATCGCGCAGGCGCGGGTGTTTGGTGGCGCGATCGGTATCGCCATCTGCAGCATCATCTTAAACACGAAGATCGAAGGTCAGTTGGCAGGCACCCTAGACCCGGGCGACCTCGAGGCGCTGCACCGCAGCCCGACCATCACGAGCTACCTGCCGCAGGAGCAGCAGCAGCTGGTGCGCAGGGTCTACGCTTCGGCGTTCACCTCCGACATGATCCTAATGATCGGCGTCTGCGCCGCGGGCGTGATCTGCAGCCTCCTCACCTTCGAGCGCCGTCCGCCGCCCATGCCCTCCGCGCCGGCCCAGACCAGTAAGGACGAGATGGCGAGCGGGGGGCAGAGTAGTGAGACGGAGCTCGACGAGTTGGTGCACGTTCGTGTCCGCTGATCTGTGGGGAAGTCACGGTACAGAGTATCGAATATAACTGTGATTGGGGCACACAAGGAAACGTTTCACTTGATATCCGTCGTACATGCATATGGGCGTCGTGGTTGGTCGCTGCTTGATTGTATTTAAATAGTATCAGGCAGGTTTGGAAGGGCACCTGTCTCTCACACACCGACTAGCAGACTGATGTAAAGCTAGTATAGAGCTATTTACGACGTATTCCCGACTAAAGCTTCTCTACGGTGATGTCCCCTAGGTCCTTGGGAGATTGGGCTCCCTTAGCCGCGTCGAATCGGTCGTTCCGAGGACCGTCTGTTTCTCCTTGGTTCACTCTCTGGTAACAACACAATCACCGGGAGCCGGAGCAACCCAGAGGGTAAGACGAAGTCATGCCAAACACTAATAAATGACGAAGGTCTAGCTAACCCGCGCCGCTCCTGATTGGCTCCCGTGAAACACTCAGTCGTGACGCACGTCCGACCGAGCTGCCAACTTAGCCCGCCATCACGCAACACCGGTGGGTGGTATATGTCTTTCGAACCAGAGCAGGCAACACCGGGTGTCACAGACCGAAGGGAACCCCAGTCTTGGCCCGCGACAGGTTCCACCGACTAATACCACCGACCACCACGGCGCGTGATGAACTCGACCCGACTCGACTCGACTTCCCTCGCCTGGCTGGCTGCCTGGCTGGGAGAGCGATGACGGGCTGAGCCATACACATACGCACATAGCTACGTGCACACGTACGTGCACAGGGATGCTACCGTAGTATTCGCACAGCACAGGTAGGGAATAAACTACGCAGTCACATTATATGCGTAGTTAGTTGGGCGACCTTTGGAAGTTTCTTTCCCTTGCTGTCCCACCCACTCGAGACGTCTTGCCCCACCTACAAAGGGGTATTGTCAGTTAGTCAGTCCGGGCTAGGTTGCAGCTTTGGGGGTTTCGGTGCTCCTCCCCTTCCATCTCGAGCTGGCTGGCGTCGGGGATGAACTTGTCTTAGTCACAATTATCTATCTATCTCGAGAACGATGAACATTGTGTGGTAAGTAGGTAAGTATGTAATTAAGACAGGTAGGGCCGATCTTCGTGTAACCGGGGGGAGGGGGCCTTCGATCCGGGTTATAGAGTATTACTGCCCACGAGAATAGAGCGATTCGGCGAGAAGACCGTTAGGTGACAGGGCGAGCTGGTCCGCGGGGGATGGGCTCGGGGCAGTCCAGCAAGCTCTTTCGCACATATGAGAATGCACCTAAAATGTCTTGCTAGGTAGAAAGTCGCGATATACGGCGTAGGATGAGATACCACCGCGTTGTCAGGTTACTCCCCCCCGGGGAATATAATCCTTCTACGGATGCTTAGAGCCTGTGTTTGACGGAACAAAGAGTCAACCAGTCTTGAGATTATTTATCTTCGAGAGCAGATAATTATCATTATTACGTAGAGGTACTTATGTTCAGTGGATTCAGACCTGCATGCATGCCAACCCTCTTGGCCCTCCTATACAAGTGACCACCGCCTGACTACCTGGGCTCGCTTGTCCGTAAACACAACTATTCATCATCCGTAGCCACATAAACGCATTGCACCTTTACGCACACCCACACGCACCCGGCCCGCGACTCGCAGCAGGGACTCACTAAGCGGCGCCCGCATCCTCCTCGGCGGCGTTCGCGTTCCGCTGCGCCGCCTTCTCCTCGGCAACCTTCTTCAACCCCTCAATCCACAGCCCGAAGCCCCTGAGCACAGACGGGCCCACGAAGCGCTTGACGAGCCAGGTCACGGGCCCGTAGAAAGTCTCGTAGCAGACGTAGTCGCAGCCGCCGTCGGGCCTCTCGACGAACTCCTGCGTGCGCTCGGCTTTCAGGTACCAGGGGTCCCCCTGAGTCTTCCAGGCGATGCGCAGGCCCTTTGTGCCTCCGCGTTCGAACTCCTCGAGCGCCGAGAGCTCGAGGTCCGTGTTCTGGATCCGTCCTCCGGAGGCCGAGTCGGGGTGCAGGTGCACCTCCATGCGGAACCGCGTGCCCAAGAGTAGGAGCTGCCGGTCCGGACTTTCCTTGAGGAGCTGCGCGACCGCCGCGGGCGTCGACTCGGGCAGAGGAGGAGGCGATGACTGCACGGTCACGCGCGGCACGAACTTGTTCCACGATGGGTAGGTCGCCGGGTTCAGCGTGATCTCGAGGCACGTGGCGGGCGGCGCCACGATCACGGCCGAGCAGATTATGGTCGCTTTGCCGCCGGCCCCGTGCGTCGGGGACGCGAGGGGCGAATCGGCCCACTTGGGTTCCTGGTTTGGTGGTATTGTTTCGGCCATCGTGTGGAAGGATCGGGAGTACCAGTGAAGACGGGGATTTTGGAAGTCGCCCGTATACAACCTAGGTAAGTAAGTGTCGTTTTCACGTCCGACTTTACTGCGTATTACGCCTGAGCAAAGGCTGATGGTTGGTTGACGTAATAAATCACACTAACCAACCATAAAAGCGCCTACGGCCGGTACAGTTACGGAAGCCTTTGGCGCTCCACGATTTGGCGGGGCGCCTCCTACGCCCCGCATCCTGGGGGCTACCCCGGTAACGTTAGTTAGGGCTATAGTACGGTGTATACTCGCTGAATATTCGGCTATGTATGAAATTTTACCTTTCAAATTAGGTATTTGACTATCTTCACGGTTTATGTCATGGAGCCAGTTTCAATTCCTGATAATTAAAGCGAGAACAAGAATCATAAAGGGCTCTTGTCCAACTCGGTATAGGATTATGAAGGAGGCTAAAGTGACTCACTTGCATCGGTGTGGGGTGCGGGGCCGCTCATGTACTTACACTATACATTCTTCCGTAGCAATGTAGAAAGAATGTGAAATCCTTGGAGTCCGACCAACATACCTAATCCTCCTGCCATCATGTAGAGAGTTCCGACCTTCCTTCACAGGACAATTCTACAGGGAAACTGTCATATTGGACCGCAATGGCTACCGAGACAATCGCTAGAACCGTGCCCCAGGTTTCATCGTCTCCTGAGGCTCCGGGGACAGAGGCGTACGAACTGACGGCGCCCCGCAATACGCTCAGGGAGACGTGGCGGAGGATACGAAACGCATCAAAACCGGACAGTTCGTCAGGAAATGGGAGCAGCATCGACATAGGTGACAATGTGCTACAACAAGCACCCCCCGATGTTGCTACTACTACTCCGGCCCCGGCTCAGCGGTGGAACAAGCCACTTGGGAATATACCGAGGTTGGGGTTCTGCTTCTGGTCCTTCATGATTGCGGGAATGAACGATGCGGCCGTCGGTGTAAGTTAGGCCATGCCTCGACCCCGTTCTCCTATGCGCTTTCGTGCTCCTTGGAAGTGATGTCTGATCGTGCATGCGCAGGCCTTGATTCCTTACCTGGAGACTTACTACGGCTTCAATTATACCATTATCTCGTTGATATTTCTGACCCCGTTCGTGGGATACTCTGCTGCCGCTGTTTGCAATGCTACCATTCACTCCAAGTTCGGCCAGCGCGGCATCGCGATTGCGGCCCCCATCTGCCACATTACCACCTATGCCGTTCTCTCCGCTCACCCGCCATTCCCTGTCTTGGTAGTCGTAAACTCTATCTCCGGGTTTGGAAATGGTCTAACCGACGCCTGCTTTTGCGCATGGTCCGGTGTCATGGAAAACCCGAACTCAATTCAGGGTTGTCTGCATGCCTGTTACAGCGTCGGAGCTCTGCTTGCGCCCCTAATCGCTACTAGTATGATCACGACGTACGGCCTTCCATGGTATACTTGGTACTATCTCATGGTAAGAAGTTTCTTCTCGGATTGCCTTGGGTCTTGACTTTTCTGAAAGATGATTTAGACCGGTGCGTCATTCCTAGAGCTAGTCGGCCTGACGGCGACCTTTTGGCATAAGACGGGTGCGATATACCGCTCCGAGCACCAGCATAATTCGGAATCCGCCAGGGGCGGACGCACGAGGGAGGCGCTCAGGTCCAAGGTCACCTGGCTCTGCACCGTATTCTTCTTCACGTATATGGGCGTCGAAGTTGGCCTGGGCGGCTGGGTGGTCTCGTTCATGCTCAGGGTCCGCAAGGCTACCGAATTCCAATCCGGCGTTTCAGGCACCGGCTTCTGGGCTGGGATGGCGGCTGGGAGGCTTTGCTTGGGCTTTGTCACCGAGCGCTTCGGCGAGCGGCTCTGTGTTGCCATCTATCTCGCCTGCGCCCTAGCCTTGCACCTAGTGTTTTGGCTTGTCCCTCGCTTCGTCGTGAGTGCCGTCGCTGTAGCCTTGTGAGTAATCTCTCGAGTTATGTTACCCCTTTTCTCCCTAACCCATGAATCCAAATGCCTTAACGAAGGATCTGGCGCGATTCATAATTCCTTGGATATGCCTTACAACTCTCCAAATGATAGGTGAGTGATTACTGACCCCAGACGTCCAGCGTCGGTTTTTTCCTGGGACCAATGTTTCCAGCGGGAGTTATCGCCGCGACCAAATCGCTCCCAAAGCATATTCATGTCAGTGCGATCGGATTCGCGATGGCGGTGGGCGGTATCGGAGGCACCGTATTCCCCTTTGCAATTGGTGCGATAGCCGCCAGTAAAGGCGTCGGGGTGTTACAGCCGATCATCCTCGCATTGCTCGCGGTTCTTATGGGGCTCTGGCTGTCTTTCCCCAAGATCCGGAAGAGAGAATAAGGGCCACCCGTAACCCACTCAGGCGCTAGTCAAAAAAAATGGCGCACCCCACCGGCAACCCCTCTAAAATACCATGCAATTTATACATATATCAAGAGATAACAAGGGTTATTTAAGACGCGATTAAGATAAAACCTTTACAAATATAATATATGATATCTTCAAGTATTGATTTAATGGGCTATACGTTATCCTCCGCCACGAATTATATCCTTTTACCGTTGTAACATGGATTTAAATATAGCTTTTTGCCGCCCTTTATTTATTATATCCTACCTTTTTTCAGTTAGCCCCATAAGTTCCCGCGTATTAATATAAAGGTTGTTCGCGATATAGGACTTAACCTTTTTAATAGTACTTTCGATCGGGTTCGTTTCGGGGTTATCGTAAACGTTTTAAATAGCGATATAACCCTTTTTTTCAAGCTATTACTTCGTAGCTTTCGATATATAGCTTATATCGCCATCCTGCTATATAATTAGGTTTTTACGGCCGAGATATAACTTTGCGAAAACTATCGCCCGTTTTATAATTTCGATATATTTCGACAAAGTTATTTTCTTACGGGGGTTTTTAATTTGGTACCAAAAAAAAAATAATTGCCAGCTATCCGCAATTATTAATCTTATAATATAACAAACTTTTTATTCGTAATATTTAAAAAAAGGATCGTAATAAAATATTTGCTAAAACCGTTACTTCTACCGGCGTTACCCCCGATCCATGGTAACGTTAAATTTAACGACGGTTTACTACGTATTATAATCTTTAGCTTTTTTTTTAATATTATTCCTGCTTTTCTTTTTAAAGCCGAAATATATTTTATCTTCGGAAACGAATTTCGCTAGGAAATTAAGGTTCTCCCAATAACCCCTATTTAACTCCCGCTAAATTCGCTCCACCCTTTATTTTTTGGTAAAATTATTAAGCCGAAACTTTTTCGTTTCGGAACGAATATAAATCCCTAACGGTTTAAAGGCCCTTTTTAAAATATTCGTAAAATATTAAAAATTTACTCCGGCTTTTTTTACGAAATTTTACCATTTTAACCGGTAATCACTTTAAGGATAAGGTATATAGTAATAAAAGTAATCAACAAACTTAACCTGCGATTCGTCGAATTTACGTTTTTTTCCTTTTTTCTTGCCTTAAGGCAATATATCAAAAGCTTTTTTTTTAACCCAACGCCGGCCTGTAATCTCGGGGACGTTAAATATCCTAAAGATTTTGCGATTTAAAGCGCCGACGTTAAAGGTATCATTAAGCTCTTTAACCCCTTTAACCTTAGCTTTAAACGTACTATTAACGTTTATTATTATCACTTAAAAAATGTACAGAAATTAAAAAAAAATAACGGGAAAAATATTTACTATAATTACGAAACTTTACTTTTTATGATAATGCAAAAATATTATATTATCGTTATTAATATTGTTAAGTTATAAAGAAGTGAAATTATCATAATAATTGCATTTAGAGTGCGATTTTGAAACTAGTTGGAGTAGTGCGCCATTTTTTTTAACTAGCGCCTGCCACTTTATTCCACGTAGATGATAGCAATCTGATAGAAGAAGATATACATCCACTATGGGTTATCGGAGGTGGTTATCCGTGTCTCTGGAATTCAATGCGGATCAGCTGTGTCGCCGCTCTATGTGCAGAATGTTTAGGGCCGAAGTTTACCTATTAGGGAACCTAATCGGGGTAGCTCGGCTTTCATCATACTTCCCGTATACTTACCGACCCTCCCTTTAGCCGGCTCCGAGTACCCATCTCTAAGTTTGTGAAACACTAGTACCAGTAGTCTGTCTTTTTCGAGAGACACTCGAGTCTTCAATGCACATAGCAACGCTTATGGCTCAACGCGTAGTCCCGTATTGTATTTTTAGTCGAACTATTATAACAAAGCGCATACCAACGCGGGAACTCCAACGATACTCTTGCCCACCGAGTCGTCCCATTAGCACTAACACCAAACGAGCCCCGCAACTCGGCAACATGGCCGCCGAATCACCATCGCAAGAAGACCCCATCATCAAAGCACTGCAAGAATTCACAACGTAAGGCTGCCTGCCCGAAGCTCGAAAACGAACCTAGTTCTACAGCATGACCGAAAAGGCAACGGGGCTTACGGAGACGACAAAAACAGGTGCGACGTCTCGGACGCCCTATGCAAGCTCGGCCATCCCCATGGTGGCTTCCTGCCGGGCCTCACCATGTGGTCGCCGCAGCGGCAGGACGGGCCGACCAAGATCACCGGCCCCGCCTACACCGTCAAGTACGTGCCGCTCGACGACCCGGCGCCGAAGCATCCGACGCACTATGTTGGTGAAGCCCTCCCTTCCCCATTCCCCTTTCCCCGGTCGCCGGCCGGCGCGGAATGTAATGTCTACCTCCTTTGGTACTCACCAACGAGTACCTAGTTCACTCACCGTTTCCGCGCCTTACCTGACTAGTGCTCGACTAATGTGGCCTACATAGATCGACTCCGTCCCTAGGGGCGCCGTCGTCTTCGTCTCGTGCCCGCCCGGGACCCCCAATGCCGTGTACGGCGGCCTCATGTCCATGCGGGCGCAGGCCAGAGGAGCCGTCGGCTCCGTCATCGACGGCCGGTTCCGCGACCTGCAGGAGCAGCGGGAGCTGGGGTATCCGGTACGCTATGTCCAATCGTTTTCGTTCCCCCTCCCAACCCCAAGCTTTTCTCCCACCCCTTCCCGCTGCCCCTTCTCATCCC
>QJNZ01001235.1:0-21124 GCA_004155055.1 Monosporascus sp. CRB-8-3 | reverse complement strand
AATTTATTATTTTTAATTTTTAATTTTTAATTTTTAATTTTTAATTTTTAATTTTTAATTTTTAATTTTTCATTTTTATTTTTTAATTTTTATTTTTTAATTTTTAATTTTTAATTTTTATTTTAATTTTATTTTAATTTTTATTTTTTTACACCCTTACGAGGTGTAACTCGAGGTGCCTAGATGTTCACAAACGCGTAAGAGGTGACCGCCAACAGGAGTCTGTACGACAGTGGTGGATGTCACGTAGCCCACGCTACGCGGCTGCTCCGACACACGCGCATCGCGTTGGCCTACAGGGCGGGCCGCAGACACTCATCACAGTGCCTACCTTACCGTGGCGTCCCGCACCACGTACAGGTTACCCACAAGAATAGACACCGTGCCCTTGACGCTGAACCCCTGGGGTATCCGCTGGGTATCGAGCAGCGTGAAACCCTGTCAGGACCAGACGGCACACTCGTGCCGTACATAGAACATCGCCGTGGAGGTCAAACAGCCGTTGGGGGCCACGCTCCATTTCATGACGATGGCGCGGTCCTCGGGCGCGTCCCCCCGTACTCGACCACCAGGCGCCCCGTTTTGGCCAAACCCGGTCGAGCCCATTGGGAACTGGTACGTCAACTGCGTGTTGTACACGAGCACGGCCTTGTACCCTGTGCCCGGCACCAGGCCCCGAAACGAGAAGGTGTCGGATCGCGTGGGTCCGCCGTGCGGTGCCGTGGGCCGCCTCATTGAAGGAGAGCGTGACGCGGCCGGCGTCGGGCGGGCCCCAAGATGTGGTGGACTGCAACTCGAAGGTACCATCGCCGTCGGTCCAGGGGGCGGGGTCCCTGGGTGAGGCTCCGAAGTCGCCGTTGACGAGTAGGAGTCATTGTCGTTCACCTCAGTTACGAACACTCGTCAATGAGCAGCCCGTAGGTGCCCTGTATTAGGGCGTGCAGGAAGTGGGTGAGCTCTAGTACTGTTGTTTCGTTGAAAGCCACGGTAAGCGTGCTGAACAGCTTCCACAGTGTCCCCACCGTAGCGGTCGGTACGCTAGTGGTCGCTGTTGTGTCATACGAAGTTGTGGTACTCACATATGAAACGGTCGTTATGATCGAATTCGTCACTGTATCTGTTTGAGCGATTGAAGAAACTGTTGCTGTGCTGAACTCAGATTCAAAGATAGGGGAAGCAATTGTTTCAGTCAAGCGTTGTTGTTGACGATTCCGCAAGTGTCTGGGTGACTGTGACAGGGACTGTAGTCGTCACGCGGGTCGTGACATATGATCCTGCGGCCCTCCACAAGTGTTGTAAAGATAACCAACACATCTGTGGGAGTGGCGAGCTAGTCGCATCGGTGGTGACGGTCTCCTGGGCTCCTTAATAGACGGTTACCGTTGTCCTCACGTGGCCAGGGGCTTTGCCAGTTCCCGTCACGTATTCGGTCTCTGTGGATGCTGAGGTAGACCGCGCGGTTATCGTAACCGTCGTGGAAGGTAGACTCTCGAGCAGGGAATTACAGAAGAACGACGTATGAGTTATGAAGCCCGCAGCGTGGATACACAAGGGCTGCGGGAGCATGGTTTTGCCAATACTGCCCCCAAAAAGGAGAGCAACACAAGGAAGACTTGACAACATTTCCAAACAAATCGAAGTAACGAGCGGACATAACGTATTCCTTGGAAGACGATCACTTACACTTACACAATACCAGCAGAGGGGAGAAAATATTTCCACGTCAGCCGAGCATTCCTTTTAAGGGCAGCTTTGTTGATATTTCACTTGACGGACTACAACAGCCTGACCATCCCCCTAGTCACTCAATCGCATCGCGCTGAAGGCGACACGTCTGGAAGCTGCTTCCTCGCTTATGATGCACGACGCTCTCGGGTGTGATTAGGTGCTGGTTTGCAAACCCCTTCTTCTATGAACAAGACTACTCGGTTGTCGAAGGCCACATTATACGCAAGAGGATGGGTTAAAAAGGGGGGTCAAGCCTGAACACTCGATATTTAACATTATCGACGTTGAGCAATGCCTCGTGATGGAGTGGAATCAGCGGTTGGAGTCAACGTAAATAAAGGCAAAGGTAAGACATGCAATCCCTAATGGCAGTTCTACGCGAGTCACTTTGTAAGTTGTAAGACGTTGTGGCTGAGCCTCCTCCAGGGGGGGGAAGAGGTAGCTCTTACTACGTAGGTAATATGGTACCTAGACTAACAGAGTCGAGACCTATCAGAGCTGTCCAATCGCAGGTCAAGCACTTCCAACATCGGTAATTTCTACCTGACCCCACACTTCCAAGCAGCCGGGAACAGGTATCTATCTTGTGTACAAATCGGGTCCACTTAGTTTCCGAACAGCAAATTTCAGCACATTAAGATATTTAAAAATCTAAAACACAACACTTATAAGTTATATACAATGGTAAACATTAATATAAATAATTACATATATAATTAAACGAAAAACAAAATATTAATAATAAAATATTACTTATAAAAATTTAAAAAATTTATTAAAGTTTTTATTTATTTACTACAAAAAAAGGTATATAATTATTATATTTATAAACTTATAATAAGAAAATTTATATCGGTATTCGAAAATATTATAAAAAAGATTAATATATTTATTTATATTTATATTTTAACCGTATAATATAAATTTTAATTGTATATTTTAAAATAATATATAAAAATATTAAACTTTTTTATTTTAAAAATTATAACCGTATAACTTTATAAGATAATACTTTATAACTTTATAAAATTATATATTAAATTTTAATTTTTTTATAACGGTTTCGATAAGTTAAAATTAATTTTTATTAAATATCGTAATTCTATATTCGGATTTTAAATAATTATTAAAAATAATAAATAGAGTTTAATTAATACGAAACTTTTAAGGCTTATATAATTTTAAATCTTATTTAAAGTAATAATATTATTTTTTTAATATATATTAAAAATAAATAATATTTTATATTTTCCTTTTTATATAACGTCCTATACAAATACTCCGGACGCATAAATACTCCGGACGGTTTTTGGCACTTTGTAATAATAAATTCAAATAACTTAATAATAATATATCGTATTAATTTAAATTAATCGGATTTTTTTTTCGTTAAACATTTTTACAGTTTTTTTATAAGTATGCGTATTATGTCCGGGTTTATTATAAACGTTATATTTCCGTTCCTTTGTTTTAACCTTTTTACGACGACCTTTTCTAGCTGCTATTAACTGCATTTTTTTATTATCCCTTTTTTTAAGCCAAAAAAGCTTGTTTTTTTTGTATAGTAAATGTTTTTTTTTTCTTGAAAACGTTTATTTTTGGTTTTCCGATATTTGTTTAAAATGTAGGTCGTTTTGCGTAATTGGATATTTTTTTCCCGAAAAAAAGCAGTTTTATATAAAAATAATATATAACTTTTTGTTATAAGATTAGCCGACTTAAGTATTTTTGTCGGCGAGCTACTCTGATAATTTTTAATTTTTTTTTATAAGTAACGTTTTTATTTTATTACTTTACGGATATTTTTAAAAGTTTTCGTAAGCGGAAAAGTAAAACCGGCGGAAATTAACGAAGAAATAATCGGCGTAGGTATAATTAAAAAAATTTCGAATTCGGAAAGGACGTTATTAAAATCGAATAAAATAAGGTTAATTTTTATAAATCTAGATTTAATATTATCGGACGTTATAATAATTTTAAACGTATCGTAAAAGCCGGCGAACAAATCTTTTTTAATAATGTAAATATAATAATATTATATTAATTTTTTAATATATAACGAATAAATACGTTTTAAAAAAATATATTAAGAAATTAAAGTTTATACGAAAAATACGCGGGTATATAAAGCGTAATAATGTCGTAATTAGCGTAATATTTTTCGAATTTTATCGAATGGTAGCTTTCGTAACCGTTAAAAATAAAAAAACGTTTCGACTTTTGTATATACGTTTAAATATATTTATTAAAATACTAAATTTATTTTAAACCTAATTTATTTATTATTTAGCTGTTATTACTTAATACGATTTTTAAATCGGTTATTAATAATAAGTTATCGTAATATTAAAACTTAAAATAATTTTTCCTTATTATAATAGTAAATAGCGGTATAACTTAACCTTGGAAATTAATAACCTGGATAATTATAACTTATTTTCTATTCCTTTATTAAGTTTATCTAGGTTTTTTACGTTTTTCGATATTAGTAATTATTATGCCCGTTATTATAAAAAAACCTTATCAAAAATCCAGTTTCGTCGAAGTTATAAATATCTTTTTTTATAATACCGTATTTTGCGATAATAATCCGAATAAATTTAAATTATTTATGAAATATCTTTAAATTTTTATATAATACCCGTTAATAATTAATTTTCCGATTTAAATACGTTTAAAGTTTTTTTTGCCGTTTAATAAAGTTCGACGCCTAGTTAATTCCGATATATACTAAAACGCGTTAGGTAAGTAATATATTAATTATATTTTTAATATGTTAAAGCCGGATAGGAAACGTTTACGTATATATTTAAGTCGAAAATTCGGTCGATAATTAATTCTTTTTCGGTTGGTATTAATTTTCGTAATTTAAGTATATGGTTGTTATAAGAAGGTATACCGGTATATCGTTTATATAAAATAAATTTTGCGATTTTATATATAAAATTAAATATCGTATAACTAAGTTTCGGGTTTCGTTTTTTAACTTAAACGGCTAGGTTTATTTTCGTTTTTTTATAAGCCGTTTTATATTATTAATATTAAAAAATGATTAATTGAAATTCGGTAGTTAAAATATGCCAAAAACTGTTAGATATAGGGGACATCAGTTATATTGTTATATTGGGCTAACTTACGTATATTTCTCGTACGCGTACAGTTTTTGTATAGCCTAGTAACGGAACATATATTTTCCGATTAAAGGGAGCCTTTCCGTATATAAGGTACGTTTAGCACCCCTTGTTAACTAACATACCCCTTTAACGCCTTAAAGCATTTATAACGTTAATCGTTACATATTATTATTTCCTAAAGCTATAGTTTTTTATTTAACCTTTTTTCCGGCAATTAAATCCTCTTAATCAGTTAATTTTTCCTTTAAAATTACTCGTAAGGTGTTCCTTTACCGCTTAAAAGCTTCCGTAATATCTATTAATCCTAATTGCTTTTTGAAATATTTAAACGGTTCGCGTAATAAGGCTTTAATTAATCCATTAACCAGCATATCGCCTATAAACGTATAATTTACTTTAATTAAGTCCCTTTTTACAGCTTCTCGTAGTTAATAATTATATATATTTACGTACCGCAATTTCGTCTATAACAGGACGATATCGGCGTTAATAAACCGTATAATCTGTTAATTATTATACTATATATTTAATAGTTTAGTATTTAAAGTAATTTTTAATTCTTTAATTAATCGAAAGTTAAATAAGGCTTTTTTTATAACTTATATAAAGGATAATAACTTTATTTTTATTATAAAAATAATTACTATATCTTACTTATTTACCCGTTATTTTATTACTTTTTTAAATAGCTTTATAACGTAAACTTAAAAGCTTTTTCGATCGACCGTATTATCCGCAAAAAAGGCGTCGTTCCAGGTATTTAACAAATCTTTACCTTTAAACTATAACGTTAACGTTTTAATTCCGATCAGGTATAATATAACTCGATTAATAATTTTATAATATACGTTACTAAGGTTTAAATTAAAACGGGCAAGTTAGAATATAATAAAGGATATATCGGGTCGTATATTAATCGTTACGTAAAAAATAAAACCGATTTTTTTTTAATATCTATTAACAAAACTTAGATAAACTAGATTAAAATTCAGTAATAACTTAACGTTAATTATAAACGTCTTTAAAAAATTATTTAAGTTTTTTTTAGGGATTAAATTAACCAGTTTATTTATAAAGTCAAATTAAAATAATCAGATTTTCCTATTAGGTTTATTTCTAATTATTTTGATACCGAGAAACTATTATAAATCCTTACCCCCTGTAAAGGTATACCGTTCCCGTATTTATTAAATTAACTGATTAACGAGGTCTTAATTTTCCTTACGATATACGGTAACGATATTATTTATAAAAAAAAGATAAATACCTTTTAACGAATAAAATAACAAAGTTTATAAAAAACAGGGCTAAATCTTAATTTTTTAAACGTTCCGGTAAAATCTTTCTGCTATAATAACGGTAACTTTTATAAACCA
This sequence comes from Monosporascus sp. CRB-8-3, assembly GCA_004155055.1. Classification (NCBI taxonomy): domain Eukaryota; kingdom Fungi; phylum Ascomycota; class Sordariomycetes; order Xylariales; genus Monosporascus; species Monosporascus sp. CRB-8-3. The sequence goes on along the minus strand of QJNZ01001235.1, from coordinate 14,886 downwards.
TATAAAACCTTTTTAATTAAAAGAATTTTTCTACGTTAGGAATACTTTAAAAACGTTTTTATATATATTTCGTAAAGTAAATTAACGTTAACGAAAACGTTAATAACGTTATATTATTTAAATTTTAAATCGAACTTAGCCGTTATAACAATTAAAACTTTAAACGACCTTTTAACTAAAGTAAATACGTATATATTATTATATACGTTTTTTAATTGTTAATCGCTTCGTATAACAAAACGTATTTTATATTTTTGCAACCAGCTATACTTATTAAACTTGTAAACGTATACCTATATATACCTTAAAACCTATTTCCCTTTAGCAAAAAACTAATTAACTATTTTCTAAAATCGCATTTTTTTTATAACTTTATAAATAAGCCCTTTCGGCTTTACGAAACATTTTTTTTAATAGATATATACTTAACTTTTTATAACCTTACGGTAATAATAATAAATCATGCTTATACACCCGGTTTTACAACTTTAATACCTTTTTATATACCAAGGTATTATTACTTTTTCGATTAAAATAACGCGTATTTCGGATAATTAATTTCTTTAAATTTCCGCAACTTACCGGCCGGTTATTATACGTATTTACAAAAAAAATTAAACGTCCTATATTAAATACGGTTTCCTATACTTTATATTCGTTTCGAATAATATCTTTTTAATACGGAACATACAGGGGGCCTATATTTATTACCCATAAAATACCTTCGTCTTTTACCGTTATTTTAAGTTAAATAATATAAAAAAAACCTAAAATTACCTTTATTTTTTTTATCGGCATAATAATCGTAATAATTATTAAGGCAAACGTTAGTAACGGTAATAATCTAGGGGACGGAAATAATTCGAACATAATAGTTATATAAAAATAATTAATCCCTTATAAATAAGCTTATTTTTCCTTATCCTATACGTCTTTTACGCTAGTACCTTTTTAAAACTATTCCTTTTACTTAGCCGGTAACTAAATTATTCCGCTGTCAGATATTCAAGACCAATTGTTAGCTCACTGAGCCACGAACCCCTCTTGGGTCGTATCAGCGACTGTTGTTGGACAGCTTCTTATCAGGATTTATATGGGGTCCTGTCCTAGCCTAGTCTTCTTGGCTACAGGGGGCTGTATTCTTACATCCGCTTAAATTTTCATTCTTTTTTTATATATAAATTAAATAGTTATCATTTTAATTAAGTATTTCTACTTATCGGAATAACTTTTATAGCTTTTTTTCTATTACGTACAGAAAATTATCTTTTAAATCTTTAATATTACTTGAAAAAGTAGCTTTTTCGTTAAATTATACGTTTTAAATAATAACAACCTTATTAATTAACGGATTTTATATCTCGTAGATATTCGTAAATCGGTAACCAATTAAAAAACCAATCCATACTTTAAAATTTAACTTTTAAAATCTTTATTTTTTTTTATAATTGTAATTATTATAACATAGGTTATATAGCTATATACTTACAGGTAAACTTATTAAAATTTCCGATTAAATATTATAATACCATCTTTATACGCCAAATAAATATAATAAACTTTATATAAACTTTACCAAAAAAATGCGTATTTAGGGGTACGGTTATATAGATATATTATTACTTTAAAAATATATACAATTAAAAATAAAGGTAATTTAACGCTATTTCGTATCGTAATCGTTTTTTTTTAATCATACCCCTTAAACGCTTTGTACCCCCGTTCTGGGCCTAAATATACGGTATTAAAGGCTTAAATCTAATATTTAAAAAAGGCGATTATAATATATTTCGAAATTAATAATTTTTCAAAATCTTATTATTACATTTAATTACCTATGGAAAAACCTTATCTTAATTCCTTAAAACTTTTAAAAAATATTTAAACATTATAATTAATATATTTTGTTTTCGGTTTTTAAAATAGATATTCCAAATAAAACCTAAATATCTATCAATTATAAATATAATATATTTATATTCTTTAAAATTTTCTTCGAAATTTATAAAATTAATAATAATTCTTTATCTTAATCGAAAAGTTTTTTCCCTTAATTTACGGCGTATTTACCTCCTAACTTTCGCTTTATTATATGTTTAATATTTAATTATTATAAAACCTTTTAAACGTACTCCCTTTATATAAAACTGTAATTAAGTAATTATTTCGAACCTAAGATATCCTAATTTCAAATATTATATAATACCGTTACCGGTTTATAATAATTTCGTTATATACGAATTAACGTTACGTTTATAAGTTACAAAAGTTATATAAGTAACTATTACATTAATATTTTCGATAACGAATTAATTAAATTTATTTATTAACATAACAACTACTTAATTATATTTATTTCGGATAAAATTATTAATTTTTCGGTTATTTTACTAATACCCTTTTTTCCGAAACTGCCGGAAAATCACTAAATTACATATAAAGTTTTTGCAATAAGTTATATCGTACAAACGTAACGTTTTCGTACCGTTAAAACTTCGAAATACTACATTAACCTTTCCGTACCCTTTAATCGGAACGAAACTATTACTTATATATACCCCGTCGCCTTATACGGTTTATTTAAAATTCAAAAACCTGTTAATAAGGTTAAAAATATATATCGTAAACCTTAAATCCAAAATAAATAAATTTCTTAAAAGGTAAAACGTAACGTTTATTGCATTACGTTAATTAAAAATTAAAAAGCATATTAAAACCCGTTTTACTTTTTTTAAAAATTAATTTATCTTTTAAATAATTATTTTTTCTATGCTTTTCGATAGGCAATTAATTTTTTCCTTTAAAAACTAATTAAAAAATATCCGGCCTTAAACGTATATTACTATCCTATCGTTAAAACGGAAATTTACCGGGGCTTTATTAGGAAATACGTAATAATATTAAAAAAACCTATAAAAAAAACTTAAATATACTTTATAACGGATTCCCTATATATCCAACTTTTAGCATTTTCGCTTATTATCGTTTCGGTTTAAATAAGAACCTTTACAATTTCCTTATCTTAATTTACGTCTTAAAATCCTTTTTTACAGTTAAAAATTATTTTTAATCTTTTCTTAATTAAAATTATCCTAATTAAAAAAATTTGCAGGTATCCCGTAAAAAGTCGGAAACGTTACCTTAATATTTTTCGATATAGGTTGTAAATAAGTTATAATTTAGTAATTTAAATAGTTAACCGTTATTTCCTAATAACTAATCGTACCGTTATTAATTTCGGCTTTTTTTACTATTTAAAACGTAATTATTTAAATCCTTATAATAAGTGCTAATATTATATACAAATCATTAACCTATATAATCGTTATTTTTATCTTTAAAACCCTATATTATTATCCTTAGGCTATAATCTTTTACCACCTTATAATTTATTTATCTAACTTCCTCGTTAACTTCAAAATTTACTTTAATCTTTCGTAATACTCTCGTTAAGTATTAATTAGGAACTTATTATCGTATATTTTACCGGATTTAACTAACTTAATATACCATTTCCGTAAATTTTTTCCTGGAAAAAAACTTATTTCCTTAATTACTGGAAATACTAACTTTAAAACCTATTTTATAAGGTCGTTATTATTCTTTCGGAAAGTATTATACTTACGATCCTTATAAATATATGCCGTAAAGTTCTAATTATAAACTTATCTATTTTCGGTCGTTATTTTAAAAATATTCGTTAAATAATTAATATAATTAATTTTTTTATAAATTTTTCCGGAAAATATAAATGTAATTAAAAAACCGCTTAAGGTATTAATTCGTATTATATAACGGATTCGTCGTTTCGGATACAAAGTTATATCAGGTTTTATTAATTTAATAGGCTATAAAAGTAACTAATTAAAATCGATATAATCCTATATATCGAGAACGTACGCTTTAATCTGGAATTCGCCTTTAAAACGGTCCCAGTTTTTAAGTTCGTTATAAATAACGGAAAACGTTAACGATACTATTATTATTGTAATTAATGAAATATACTAATAATTACTACTAATATACAGCCTATATCGTTTTAATAATAACTAATTAATTAATAATAACGCGAATTAAATAAATAAGACTTTTAATTATTAGATATAGGGAATATTAGTTATATTATTATATTAGGCTAATTTACGTATATTTCTTATATGCGTATAGCTTTTATATAGCTTAATAACGGAATATATATCTTCCGATTAAAGGGAGCCTTTCCGTATATGGGGTACGTTTAGCACCCCCTACTAGCTGATAAAAACCGTCCGAAGTACTTATATAAAACGTTATAAAATTTTTAATATTTAAATATATTTTTATTTAAAAATATATTAAAAAATATTGATTTAATAATTTAATTTATATCCGTTAATATTATAATATCTTGGCTTATTTTTATACGTATTTTAATTTAGGCGTTATGGGTTTATAAATATTTTTCGTAATATTTTAAGGTGTTCGGAAACTAAGTGGACCCGATTTGTACATAAGTATCTAGAGTATAGACGCCCGGGCTCCTTGTGCAATGTGTTAGCTAGCAGGGGGTGCTAAACGCACCCCATATACGGAAAGGATCCTTTTAATCGGAAGATATATGTTCCGTTGCTAGGTTACAGAAAAGCTATACGCGTACGAAAAACATATGCAATTTAACTTAATATAACAACATAATTAATATCCCTTATATCTAATAATTAAAAGTTTTATTCGTTTAATTTGCGTTATTATTAATTAATTAGCTATTATTAAAACGATATAAGCTATATATCAGTAATAATTATTCGTATATTTTATTAATTATAATAATAACGGTATCGTTAATATCCTCCGTTATCTATAACGGACCTAAGAACTGGAACCGTTTCAAAGGCGAATTCCAGGCTAAAGCTTACGTTTTTAATATATGGGATTATATCGATTTTAATTAGTTATTTCCGTAACTTATTAAACCAATAAAACTTGATATAACCTTATATTTAAAATGACAAATCCGTTATATAATACGAAATAATACCTTAAACAGCTTTTTAATTATATTTATATCCTTTAAAAAAACTTACGAAAAAATCGATTATACCAGTTACCTAACGAATATCCTTAAGATAACGACCGAAAACAGATAAATTTATAATTAGGATTTTACGGCATATATTTATAAAAATCGGAAATACGATATTTTCCGAAAAAACAATAACGATTTTATAAAATAAGTTCTGGAATTAATATCTTTAACGATTAAGAAAATAAACCTTTTCTTAAAAAAGAATTTACGGAAATAATATGCTAAACTGGCTAAATCCGGTAAGGTGTACGATAGCAAACTTTTAATTAATACCTAACGAAAATACCGCGAAAAGCTAAAATAAACCTTAAAGTTGGTAAAGAAGTTAAACGAATAAATTATAAAATGGCAAAAGATTATAGTTTAAAGATAATAATATGGAGTTTTAAAAACGAAAACGACGATTGTATAGGTAAACGACTTGTATATAGCACTGGTTCCTATTATAAGAATTTAAATAATTATGTTCCAGATAGTAAAAAAAACTAAAATTAATAATGGTACAATTAGTTATTAGGAAATAGCAGTTAACTTTTTAGATTATTGGATTATAACCTATTTATAACCTATATCGAAAAATATTAAAATAACGTTTCCGACGTTTTACGGGATATCCGTAAATTTTTCTAATTAGAACAATCCCGATTAAGAAAAAATTAAGGATAATTTTTAACCGTAAAGAAGGATTTTAAGGCGTAAATTAAAGCGAAATAATCGTAAAAATTCCTAAGCGGGCCGAAATAATAATAATAATAAGCGAAAGCGTTAAAAGTTAAACGTATAAGGGATTCGGTACAAAGTATATTTAAATTTTATTTATAAGTTACCTTAATATTATTACGCGTTCCTTAATAAAACTTTAACAAAATTTAAGTTTAGTAAGGTAATTTTAAAGTTAGTTTAAAAACGAATTACTTCCGATTAATCCTTAAAGGAAAAGATTAATTGCCTGTTAAAGGTTATGGAAAAAATAATTACCCAGGAGATAAATTAATTCCTAAAGGGAGTAAAACGGATTCTGGCGTATTTTTTAATCTTTGATTAACGTAATACGGTAAACGCTGCGTTTTACCCCTTAAGGAATTCGTCTATTTTGGACTTAAAATTTACGATATATATTTTCAATTTTATTAGTAGGTTTTTGAATTATAGGATAACGATTTAAGGCGACGGAATATACGTAAGGAATAATTTTATCCTAATTAAAGGATACGGAAAAGTAGATATATTATTTTAAAGTTTTAAAAGCTTAAGAATGTTATGTTTATACGACGTGGCCTACTGTAAAAACTTTGCATATAACCTAATATCTTTCCGGCAACTTCGAAAAAAAAGGTATTAATAAAATAACCGAAAAGTTAACAATTTTATTCGAGATAAATATAATCAGGTAATTGTTATGTTAATAAACAAATTTGATTAATTCGTTATTAAAGATATTAACATAATAATTATTTATATAGCCTTTATATTTTATAGACGAAACGTTAATATATATATAGCAAAACCATTACGAATTAATAACGGTATTATCTGGCACTTAAAATTAGAACACCTTGGGCCTAAAATAATTACTTAGTTATAATTTTATATAAAGGGAATACGTTTAAAGGGTCTTATAACAGTTGAATATTAAATATATAGCAAGATAAATGTTAAAAGGCAAATACGCCGAAAGCCGAGGGAAAAAACCTCCTAATTAGGATAGCAAATCGCCATCGACTTTACGGATTTCAAAAAAAACCTTGAAAAATATAGATACGTTATATTCGCCACCGATAAATACTTAGGCTTTATCTGGGATATTTATCTTAAAAACCGTAAGCAAAATATACTAATTATAACGTTCGAATACCTTTTAAAAATCCTAAAAAACCAGAATAAGGTTTTTTTACAGATAATCGAATACGACAACAAAATTTTAAAAAACTATTAATTTCGAGATATGTTATAGTTGCCTTTTTTTAGCATTAGATTTAAATTTTCAATACCGTATACCCAGGCTTAGAACGGGGATGTAAAGCGTTTAGGGGGTATAATTAAAAAGAAAATAATTGCGATACGAAATGGCGCTAAATTACCTTCGTTCTTAATCGTATACATTTTCAAAACAGTAGTATATCTATATAACCGTATCTTTAAATATGTACTTTTTTAGCAAAGTTTATATAAAATTTATTATATTTACCTAGCGTATAAAAACGGTATTGTAGTATTTAATCGGAAGTCTTAACAAGCTTATCTGCAAGTATACGGCTATATAATTTACGTTATAATAACTACTGCTATAAAAAAAGAACAGAGATTTTAAAAGCTGAATTTTAAAGTTTAAATTAATTTTTTAATCGGTTACCGATTTACGAATATTTACGAAATCTGGAACTTGTTAATTAACAAAATTGTTGTTATTCGAAATGTACAGTTTAACGAAAAGGTTACTTTTTTAGGTAATATTAAAAACCTAAAAAATAACCTTTTGTACGTTATAGAAAAAAAGCTACAAAAGTTATTGCGACAAATAAAAGTATTTGATTAAGGCCTAAGCCACTTAAATATACAGATATAAAAAAAAGATAAAAACCTAAACGGAATAATTTAGTTACCGGTTAAATAAAAAAGGTAATTTTAAAATAGCATAGGTATACAAAACGTACGGAATAAGGAAAAATAAACCTGTTTATATAGGATTAATTACCTTTATACGACCGTTATATTCGAATTATTTCTGTTTTTTAAATAATTATTTTTATTAACGTTTACTTTGATAATTATTACGATTATTGCGTCAACGGAAATAATAAAGGTAATTTTAGGCTTTTATTACGTTATTTAACTTAAGGTAACGGTAAAAAATAAAAGTATTTTATGGGTTATAAACGTAAGTTCCCTATACGTTCCGTATTAAAAGGATAGTTATCGGTACGATTATAAAATGTAAAAAGCCGCGTTTAACGTAAAACGAATAATTTATTTTGTTAATACGATCGATAATCGGCCGGTAAATTGCGGAAATTTAAGGAAATTAATTACCTGAAATACGTATTATTTTAATCGGAAAGGTTTTAATACGAAAATATATAAAATTTTTAGGTTACGAAACTGGATATACAGGCGTAATTTATTACCACTGCCGTAAAGCTATAAAAAGCTAAATATATATTTTCTAGGGGAAATATTTCGTAAAGCCGAAAAAGCTTATTTACAAAGTTATAAAGAGATACGATTTTAGGAAATCGTTAATTAATTTTTTGCTAAAAGGAAATAGGTCTTAGAGTATATATAGGTATATGTTTACAAGTTCGACAAATATAACTGGTTGTAAAAATACAAAGTACGTCTTATTATATAAGGCGATTAATAATTAAAGAACGCTTATAATAACATATACGTATCCATTTTAGCTAGAAGGTTATTTAAAACCTTAATTGTTATTACGGCTAAATTCGATTTAAAGTTAAAATAGTATAACGTTATTAACGCCTTCGTTAATATTAATTTACCTTACGAAATATATATGAAGATATTTTTAGGGTATCCGTAACGTAATAAAACATTTTTAATTAAAAAGGTTTTATACGGCTTAAGGGAGTTGTTATTATTATGGCAGAAAAACTTTACCGGGACGTTTAAGAGATTGGGATTTAGCCCCGTTTTTTATAAACTTTATTGCTTTACTTATTAAAAGGTGTTTATTTTCTTTTTCGTAGACGATATTGTAACAGTATATTGCAAAAAAGATTAAGATTTCGTTAATTAATTAATTTAATAAATTCGGGAACGGTATACCTTTATAAGGGGTAAGGACTTATAATAATTCCTTGGTATCGAAATAATTAAAGATAGATTTAATAGAAAAATCTGGTTATCCTAATTCGATTTTATAGATAAACTGGTTAACTTAATCCCTAAAAAAAATCTGAATAACCTTTTAAAAACGCCTATAATTAACGTTAAATTATTGCCAAATTTTAATCTAGCTTATTTAAGCTTTATTAACAGATACTAAAAAAAAATCGGTTTTATCTTTTATATAGCAATTAATACGTAACCCGATATATCCTTTACTATATCCCAATTTGCCCGTTTTAATTTAAACCTTAATAACGTATATTATAAAACCGTTAATCGAGTTAAACTATACCTAATCGGAATTAAAATACTAGCGTTACAGTTCGGAAACGAAAATTCGTTAAATATTTAAAGTAACGTTTTTTTTACGGATAATATAATTAATCGAAAAAGTTTTTAAGTTTACGTTATAAAACTATTTAAAGAAATAATAGGATAGTGGGCGAATAAGTAAAATATAATAATTATTTCCATAACCGAAACGGAATTGTTATTTTTTACGTAAATTATAAAAAAAACTTTATTTAACTTTCGATTAATTAAAAAACTGGGAATTACCCTAGATATTAAGCCGCTAAATATATAGTACGACAATTAGCAAACGATATAGCTTATTAACGCCGACGTTACCTTATTACAAACAAAACTGCGGTACGTAAATATATATAATTATTAACTACGAAAAACCGTAAAAAAGGATTTAATTAAAGTAGATTATACGCTTACGAGCGACATGTTAGCTAATAAATTAATTAAAGCCCTATTACGCAAACCGTTTAGGCATTTTAAAAAGTAGCTAGGATTAATAAATATTACGGAAACCCTTAAGCGGCAAAGAAATACCTTACGAGTAATTTTAAAAAAGAAATTAGCTAATTAAAAGGACTTAATTGCCGGAAGAAAAATTAAATAAAAAATTATGGCTTTAAGAAGTGATAATATATAACGATTAACGTTATAAATACTTTAAGGCGTTAAGGGGGTATGTCAGCTAACAAAAGGTACTAAATGCACCTTATATACGGAAAGGATCCTTTTGATCGGAAAATATATATTCCGTTACTAGGCTACAGAAAAGCTGTACGCGTACGAGAAACACACGCAATTTAGCCTAATACAACAACACAACTGATATCCCCTATATCTGACACAATGTGCCCAGCGCCCAGTAGGTAGGTACTGCTGCAGTGGGTGGTCAGTGCGGAGACAAGTTGTTCCCCCACCGACAAAATTTCGGGAGCTTTGGTGGGCCTTCCGGGGGGGCGGGCATTGAATTTCGAGGCCCTGGGTAGCCGGCTTGCAAGGTAGAAACATCAAGATACAGACATACTGTCAGTACCTTTGCACCCCAGCTCAACATAAGCTGCTCAACTCACTGGAATCACCCCCGACTGAACTTCCCGAGAACTTGTGATTCATTTCTTTGACCATCTGTGCTCTCGGGAGCTTTCCTACTCGTCACCATGGCGATGAGTGCGTCCATATATGCCCCACCTTGTATATGGGATATTCAATACTGACATGACGATACACAGATCTTGATCTTAGTAATGGTGCGCGAAGAAGAGTGCCCGCTTGCTATAATCTCCTGGATGCTAACTTGGCGCTTGTACAGCGGCGGTTATGAAGGATGAGATGGGGCGACCCTTCATCGTCGTGAGAGAGTCAGTGCGCCGCCAACCTACACTGACGACAGCTTTAACTCTAACCGTGATGGCTGCAGTCAAGGCAAGAAGAAGCGCCAATACGGTAACGAAGCCGTCAAAAACCACATTCTCGCCGCACGAACCGTCGCAAACATCGTCAAGACGTCCCTAGGTCCTCGAGGTCTCGACAAGATCCTCATCTCCCCCGATGGTGACATAACAGTAACAAACGATGGAGCCACCATCCTACAGCAAATGGAAATCTCGAACCACGTCGCCAAGCTGCTGGTCGAACTCTCTAAATCGCAAGACGACGAGATCGGCGATGGCACAACCGGTGTCGTCGTCTTAGCAGGTGCACTCCTCGAGCAGGCTGCCGACTTGATAGACAAGGGCATCCATCCCATCCGTATAGCAGATGGCTACGACCAGGCCTGTGATATCGCAGTAGCAGAGCTCGACCGGATATCAGATACCATCGAGTTCACCCGGGAACACACGGAGAACCTCGTCAAGGTAGCACGAACGAGTTTGGGCAGCAAGATCGTCTCCAAGGCCCACGATCAGTTTTCCAAAATCGCTGTCGATGCTGTCCTCTCCGTCGCCGACCTAGAACGAAAAGACGTTGATTTCGAGTTAATTAAGGTAGATGGCAAGGTTGGCGGTGCCTTAGAAGACTCCATTCTGGTCAAGGGTGTCGTCGTCGACAAGGACTTCTCCCACCCACAGATGCCCTCCGAGGTTAGGGATGCCAAGATTGCCATCTTAACCTGCGCCTTCGAACCCCCGAAGCCAAAGACAAAGCATAAGCTGGAGATCGCATCCGTCGAAGAGTTCAAGAAGCTGCAAAGTTACGAACGGGAGAAGTTCATCGAGATGATCCAGCAGATCAAGGATGCCGGCGCGAACTTGGCTATCTGCCAGTGGGGATTTGATGATGAGGCAAACCACCTACTATTACAAAACAACCTTCCCGCCGTGAGGTGGGTGGGCGGTCCAGAGATCGAACTGATTGCTATCGCGACGAACGGCAGGATAGTACCGAGATTCGAGGATTTAAAGCCCGAGAAGCTGGGAACGGCCGGCGTCGTGCGGGAGATGACCTTTGGTACCACTAGGGAGAAGATGCTCGTCATCGAGGAGTGCGCCAACACAAGAGCTGTCACAGTATTCGTCAGAGGCAGCAACAAGATGGTAAGGCTCACCCCCACTTATCGATTTGATCTCACCCGCGAAATGCTGACATAATCGTAGATCATCGATGAAGCGAAGCGGTCACTCCACGATGCCCTCTGCGTTGTCCGGAACCTGGTCCGCGACAACCGCGTCGTGTACGGCGGCGGCGCGGCCGAGATCGCCTGCTCGCTGGCGGTGGAGGACGCGGCCGTGCAGACGCCCGGGCTCGAGCAGTACGCCATGCGCGCCTTCTCGGAGGCGCTGGACGCGGTGCCTATGGCGCTTGCCGAGAACAGCGGCCTGAACCCGATCGCGACGCTCGCCGAAATCAAGTCGCAGCAGGTCAAGAGCGGCGATTCGGCGCGCGGCAGGCTCGGCGTCGACTGCATGAGCGGGGGCAACAACAACATGAAGGAGGCCTTCGTCATCGACCCGCTCATTGGCAAGCGCCAGCAGCTCATGCTCGCCACCCAGCTGTGCCGCATGGTTCTCAAGGTCAACAATGTCATCGTGAGCGGCTCCGGGGACCAGGACTTCTAGTTTCCGTCCATCTGTATAGGTTGATCTAGTTAGGAGGTAACCGTGGCGCCCGTGCGGTGTCATGGGAATGTGGGATAAATAGGGTGATATAAGGATGGCACCACATGCGTGGGCAGACCCGGTCCCGCCTTATATATCCGATCGAGGGAGACGGGAGAACTAGAAAAATAGATGAATGGACGGATGACTGTCAACAGCCCAAGGAAAGATACCTACCTAGATGCCTAATCAATCAGTGTTGGGAGCCAAAAGAAGGATTCAAACTCAAGTCCGTGAAGATCTTTGACTTCTCACCCTGAAAAGCTGTCATGACATTGTCGTTAAACTCCCTCTCCAGCCAGGTTCCTAGCGTTTCTTATGTGTTGGTATTTCAATGTGCCGTTTCGCCTTGATCACGATATGCTAAGAGGTATACATAGCCTAACAGATGCTCGACCCCAGGGAGTAGCCAGACCATCATCTACAGGAGGAGCTTGGCTAGATAGCCGGGCCGCTATGTACAGCGAGCGTAGAATCCGGCCCTATCAACAATCTCTCTATTACCTGCAATAACTTACACACCGGAATGAACACCAACAACCTAAACGTACTCTCCACGCCTCGCCCTTACATCAACGCCGACTCCGAAGCCGTCTGACGAAACCGTATCACGCCGATCCCTTGTTTATATGCGCCGAGCTAGAGAAATGCATGCACACGCATGAATAAATACTAGGCACGCTAGGCAGTATATACAATTGCGTATCAAGATAAAAGATCCAAAGAACACTATAATAGTAGACGCCCGAATGGGTAGAAGACACTATGATCACCGCGACCCCCGGTCTTCGCATCCCGGATCGCCCCGCATTCGCGCTCGTATATACCTATCTCTATGTCCTTTCCCCTTGTTTTCCCCTTGCAGGTCTTATGTGCGTATGTACAGTACGCATCGACATTTTTCTTCTCCCCGACCCTCTTCCCTTTATACTCTATTAAAAACCGAACACGAACGAACCGACCGGCCACCAGAAACCCATCTTCTACCCTTTTCTTTTTTTTCTCACCACCTCGTAACACCCTTACGCGAACCCAAACCCCTGCGCGTTCTCGAGCGCCATGCACAGGCGCTCCCGCAGGACCTCACGGTCGCGGTACTCGGGCAGCAGCAGGGTGCCGTAGCAGGTGTAGGCGGTGGGGAGGTGTCCCCTGTCGCCAGTCTCCTCGCCGTTGCGCTGGACGACGAACTGGACGTTGCGGAGGCCGCCGACGGGGACACGGTCCGAGGCGGTGACGAACTCGAGCAGGCGGCGGCGCATGGCCAGGTCGAAGCGGCGCACGACTGCCCAGAAGTCGCGCACGGCGCGGTGCGACGCGTCCCAGCCCACGTAGCGCGCCGCGCGCCGCAGCTCCGCCACGTCGATGTCGCGGTCCTGCTGCTCGCCCTCGACGAGCGACTGCAGCAGCGCCGGGGTTAGGAGGCCCAGAGCCTTGGGATGCAGGCACCGCTGGAACCCGCGCGCAAGCGCCGCGAACTGCGGCTCCACCGATACCGTCGTCAGATACCGGATGTAGTCGCTGACGTACGCGTTGCGGTTGTCGCCCGTGACGGCAGGGGCGTCCCTAGGGTTTGACGCCGGCAGCGGCTCCGCGTCGGGCCGGCCGGAGAATTGCGGCCAGTGCTTCTCCTCGCCATCCCGCTCCGAACGGGATTGCATCTCGCGGGAGATCGGTTGGTCGAACATGGACGTGCTGAACTCGTAGGTGAGGGCGAATACGTCCTCTACAGCGCCGTCTCTCTCGTTCCATTCGAGGAGCGTCGTCAGGCCGTTGGCAAGGTCTGGCCATCCATCCGCAATATGGTGAAGTTCTGTGACGGGCTCGCCCAAGAGTTTCTGGTAGAGCGCCTTCGGAAAGGTGACCGGGAGAGTGAGGCCGTTGTAGACGGCTAGCGATATTAACAGCCCGATAAGTTCAAACTTCCATTCGGGCTGGACCGAGCCAGGCTGGAACCACGTCATGCGTGTCCTGTCATCGACCGTGAATGCGCCGTAGTCCGGGTTCAGAGCTTCTGCAATGGCAAGGCGAAAGAACTCTTGCTGTACGCCCCCGGAATCGAAACCCTCCTCGCCGGTATCCTCTCCAAGATGGACCTTCAAAGGTCGCATGAGCTCGCGCTCTTCTCGCCTCCAGAGTTGATCGAAAGCATCCTCGAGCACTGTCTCGCGGCCAATGTTTAGGATCAGATATTTCGACGAAGGGACTTTGAGCATGTCTTGCAACAGGTTCCTTTGATGCGGCTCTACTACGAGAGTGGTCCGTTCGACAATATCGTTGATGCGCTCTTGCAACGAGCTAGATTCTTCATATGCGCGACTCATATGCGAGAAGTTGATAGCCCGAAAGTAGGACACCCGAGCTGCGGGCGTGAACAGATAGGGATGATCTAGAAGATGGATCCTCTGCGCCGGGTTGAAAGTCAGCCATGAGACCGGCATCTGAATCGGGTCGAGCCGTTCACCAAAGTATTCGGTGAAGAAGGGCATATCCCCCAGTAAGAGAGATTGGCGCTTCTGATCTGTTAACGAGTTAGCCTGCCTTTCGATTTTTTTTTTTGGGGGGGGGGGGGGG
>QJNZ01001234.1:0-21156 GCA_004155055.1 Monosporascus sp. CRB-8-3 | reverse complement strand
TGGCAGGTGTTGCCAAAACCTTCCTATTTTGGACGTGCCAAGATCCAAATCCGGTAATCGACTCCAAGGGAAACAAATTTTCGACACAATAACCCTCGTCCACTCCGTTCGCAAGCTCACTACGTTAAAACGAGGGCATTAATTAGAGTTTCGGTTCCGTTATTGTATCGGCGATTAATTGGAGCGGTTGGGGGCTTTGGGAATTAATTAATTAATCGTGTACGTAATTATTTATTTGTTACCGTGTACCTATGACCCGTATTGCGTTTTTCCGGCCTTTATTAAGAAGGGATGGTTTTTAAGGGGTGCTTTCCGGTTGCGTTTGTGTAAAACCAGTTGTGTATGTATTTAGTAAATGGATTAGTTCCCTGTATATATGTATATAGCTAGATACCCCGAATAGCATTTAATCTTGCATTAAAAGAAATATGGTATATATTTATCTTAGAAGCGTAATTTACTTTATTACTGTTTAATTTAAATCGAAATATCTTTAATAAGAATATATTTAACTTTAATAAATTTTAATGTACGTTTTTTAATTTCGATAAATCGACAAGGTTATAAATTTTTTTATTATTAAATTTTATAATAATTAATAAATCATAACTTTCGAAAAGTCGAGACTTAAAATATAAAGAAAACTATAATTCGAATTATAAAAACATTTCGCAATATAAATTCAGATTAATAAAGAAAAATAAAGCTTAAAGTTAATATTAAAGAATGAATTAGTATTATTAAGGAAATTTACTAATAAACGGAATCTTTTAACAATAAAATAAAATCCGAAAATTAAAATATAATATTATATATTAGCAGTTACTACGGAGTTCTGGGACTTTATATTCGAACTTGGCCGGCATATTTTGGTAATCTTAATTAATAAGGGTTTAAAAAGGTGCTCTAAGATTAATCGAGGTTAAAGAAGTTGTAAGACTGGCGGAAGGTCGCAAAGCAGCTATCTTATACGGACTTAAGGTTTACCGCGAAAAGCTTAACATCTTCTAAATTATTATTTAAAATTCCCCTTGCTAAACCGTAAAGGGCATAAGGTTTATTAGGGTAAAAGCTTATTAGTATTACGAAATAGTCGGTTTCGGAATAAGGCTTTTCGCGACCGAGATATAATTTATCGTTATCGGAAAAACTATTAATAATTACCGTTTTCGAAAATACTGATAAAATATTTATCGTATTAATTATTAATATAATTATTTCGTATCTTTAACTTATCCTGGATAATACGGCTTAAATCTAACGACCTTATATATTAGTAGTTACAGTAATTAAATATAGGAATTTAGTAACTAGCGCATGGTTGTTCTAGGAAAAACTAAAAAAATCTAGGAGTAATTGCCTTTATATATGCGTTTAGCTATATAGAAAATAGTTCTTAAGTAGGGGTTATTTTAAACAGCAATTAAGGCTTAAATATATTAGCCGCCGGATATTTAAAAGTACTAATTACCGATACGCCTTTTTATAATTAATAACTTTATTTATGTAATTTTTAAACTTAAATATAAAACTTAATAAAAATCTATTAAAAAATTATTAAAATCTTTAATTTATATAATATTTAAATTTTTGTTTTTATAATTTTTATATAAGGTCGTTAAGTTTAAGCCGTATTATCTAGGCTAAGCTAAAAATACGAAATAATTACACCAGTAATTAATACGATAAATACTTTATCCAGTATTTTCGAATACGGTAACTATTAATAATTTTTACAGTAATAATAAATTATACGTTTCGGTTACGAAAAGCCTTATCTCGAAACCGATTATCGCATAATACCGACAAACTTCGACCTTAATAAACCTTATATCTTTTAGCTTTTCGATTTAGTAGGCTTTGTATAAAATGCCTTATAAATAATAACTTAGAAGATATTAAGCTTTTCGCGGTAAACCTCAAGTCCGTATAAGATAGCTATTTTGTAACCCTTTGCTAATCCTATAACTAAGAATGTTAGATGTTAGCCAGGAAAAAGGGCTAGGAATTCCAGACTAGCTATTTTTAACCTTAATCGATTCTATAATATGCCGGGTAATTCTTATTACAAAATACCGGTACTCCGTAATTATAAAATCTTTACGGAAAAAGTTTTTTTTAAAGTCCTTAAACTTAATATAACTTTAAAATAAACTAAAAATATCGATACCTCCGTCGATTTAACCGATTTTTCCTAAAAAAATCGGATTTTACTTTTAATTTTCGGATATAATTTAATTTATATAAATAAAAATAATTAAAAATTAAACGACCTTATAATAGAAAATATCGACCGTATAAAGGAATTACTAGAAAAGTTAGATATAAACGGCAAAAGGTTTAAAAACTTTAAAATTTAACTTTTAATTCGATATAAATTAAAAAATTACGAACGATAATTTGTCCGGCTGTTCCGGATTAGGAAAACCGTTTAGAATTCGGTTAAGAATGGTCGTCGATAAGGGCATAATAAGGCAATCTGTAAAAAGGTTAAGGCTTAATAAAGCTTAACAACCGATACCATAATCTATTTATTTGTTCAATTTTCTTCCACGGTTACGTCTCTTTTAAGAAGATTTATAATTTTTATAAAAAAATAAACATACGTAATTAACTATTATAATAAAAAATAAATTATAAACCGCTTAAAGTCTGCCTAATTAAATCACTTTATAAATTTATCTGCAAAATTATTGCTCCTTTTTACGTATTAAAAATTAATATTTTTTTAGATTTTTTATCCTACGAAATAATAACTAATTTATATATAACGTTTTTTTCTATTATTTACGTGTTATTTATTTATTTAAACCTATTAATATGATTATTTAAAATAGAAATACAATTGTTAAATATAAGCCTTAATTTTACTATAAAACTTTTCCTTTTAATTACCTTTATTATTCTTTTTATTTTTACTGATTTTATTTTTATACTATATTTAATAATAATACCTTAGAATTAAGAATTTTTTAAAATAAACGTTTTAATATTAATAATATAATGTTTATTATCGATTTTATTGATTTATAGTTAATTACGAAGCTTATATTTATAATATATATAATCTCTTTATAATTTTCCCTAACGAAAAAATATATTTAATTTATTATTTATATATTTTAATAGTTATTTAATCTATTCCTTTTATTTAAATAATAAATTACATATAAACCTTTCGTAAATTCACGTTATAAACGCTATATTTAATTTATTAATATAATTTAAAAAATTGAATATTTTTATTACATTTATATAGTTAAACTTTTTTTAATTAATTATATCGTTGTACCTTATAATATATTTTAAGTAATTTATAATAAATACTAGAAAAACTTTTTATTTTATTTAGATTTAGTAATCTTAATAAACTTTTACCATATTACTTTTAATTAAACTTGGTATTTGCTATTAAAAAAAAGATAATTTATATATTTAACTATTAATCCGCGTTACTTAAATGCTTAATTAAAATGTTGTTACTAATTTTCTTACCGATAATCTTAAAATATTACTTATTAAATTCGACAAATAAAAAATTACGTACTTATAAACTAATTTACGTTTCCTATTTTAAAATTATAATTTATCGCGTTATTCGAAATTACCAGATTAAAACCTTACTTTATAAAGATTTCTTTTATTTTTTCTTATTAAGTAATTCCGGTTTATTTTAAACCTTATAATAAATTTATTAATTTAATAACTATATAAACAAAGAAATTATATATTTTTTTATAACCTAATAGCTCAGTAAACGCAAACCTGGGTGTCCTTTTTAATTACGATAGGTTTGGGCACTTTGTTTCTGTTGGTTTTAAGAGACAGCTGGTACAAATCCAACCCGGGCTACCGTTCCTTTAGGTGGCGCCAGCCTAAAAGAGCTAAAGCAGTTAGGGCTTCGGCTTTGCTACCGTATCGACGATAATTAAAAAGTAACTAGGGGCTTTTAGAATTACTTACGATTAAGGGCGTTGGGAATTAATTAATTAATCGGGTATATCTTATCGTTAATTGCCGTATTACATAACTCGTATTACGTTTTTCCGGCCTTTAATTAAAAAGCGACGGTTTTTTAAGCGGTACTCCCCGGTTGCGTTTATATAATCCTTTATATATATACTTAATAAATAAATCGGCTTTTTATACGTTAGCTAGATACCTTAATAGCAATTTACCTTATAAATTTCCTTATTCTTTATATATATATATAAATATTTCTTTAACTTACCGTTTAATTACGTAATAGTAAAATTTATTTAAAATATATAGTATATTAAAAAAACTATTAATATTGTAAATATCTTTTAATATATTACTTTTATTATATTTATTATAAATTCGTTATAATTAATTCCTTTTTGCTATATAAATCCTTTTACGTAAATACATACCCTATATTTATTTAAACTTTTTAGAAACATATATATTTTTCTTGTCCTAATAGCTTAGTAATCGCGAGCCTGGGTATCTTTTTAAATTGGGATAAGCTTAGGTACCCTATTACGGTTAGGCGTAAAAGACAATTGGTTCGAATACAGCTTGGGACGCCGGTTTTCTAAGTAGCGCCAGCTTAGAAGACTTAACTAATTGGAACATCGGCTCCGCCATTGTGTCTGCAACAACTGGAGAGTTGGGGGCTTCGAAAACCAATTAATTAATCGTATATCTTAACGTTAGTTACCGTATTACATAACCCGTATTACGTTTTTCCGGCCTTTACTAAGAAGGGACGGTTTTTAAAAGGTGCTTCTCGGTCGCGTTTATACTTAACTAATTATATATTTACTTAGTAAATAGATCAGCTATATACTATATGTTATATATATATATATAGCTAGATACCCCGAATAGCACTTAATTTGATATATATTCTTTTCTTAATACTTATTTAATATTTATAAAATATCTTTAAATAACTTTATTAAAATAATATATAATTAAAATTTACATATACAAGGTTCTTTTTAATCTTTATAACAATAATTTTATATTATATTAATAAAAAACCTATAAATATTCATATTTTATATATTAATTTATTATATATATTTATATGCGTACAATTTATCATTACTATGAAAACCATTAATAGTTGCCGTGTTCGAAGATATTAGGTAGAGTATTTATTATATTAATTATTGGTGTAATTACTTCGTGTCTTTAGCTCAGCCTGGATAATACGGCTTGAACCTAACGACCTTGCAAATATATTTATATATATTCCGAAGTTTTTAATCGGTTTTTTTAAAATAATTAAAATAATTTTTATTATTATTAAATATTTGTAAGACTGGCAAATGGTCGCAAAACAGCCATCTTATACGGACTTAAGGTTTACCGCGAAAAGCTTAACATTTCCTAAGTTATTACCTTCTAGAAGATTCCTCCTAACGAACCAGCTAAAGGGTATAAGGTTTATCAGGGTTAAAGTTTATCGGTATTACGTAATCGGTTTCGGAATAAGACTTTTCGTAATTAAGGCGTATAATTTATTATTACCGTAAAAAGTGTTAATAATTAGCGTATTCGAAAATGTTAGGTAAAGTATTTATCGTATTAATTATTAATATAATTATATCGAATTTTTAACTTAGCGTAGATAATACGGGTTAAACTTAATAACCTTATATTATAATTAAATATTAATAAGCTAAAATAAAAAATAGATTGACCCTTTTCGCTTTTATTCTTTTAAATTAAGTTTAACCCTTTATTTAAAACTTTTAAGCTATATAATTTGAAAATATGTTTTTAAATATCCCTTTACCTATTAAATCTACATAATTTCTTATTTCGTATCGTTTTTTAATATAACGTCATTATTTTTAGGTTTATTTTTACATTTTACTTGTAATAATACTTTAAATATTTTTATACGAATTATAAAAATAATGAAATAATATCTTTAAAATTAAGAAATTTACTAAAGATTTTTAAATTTACGTAATTATAATATATAATATTATATATAACTTTCTATCTTTTAATAAGTTAATAATATTTCCTTTAATTTACGAGTTATTAACGTTTTTAATTTAATCCGATACTTTTTATTAATAAAAATTCGAACATAACTATTATTAAATATATATAATTTATTCGATTAATATTATATCCTTTACCGTAAACTAACTTATCCTATTAATAATATACATTATTACCTTTTTTATGAAATTTTAAAATTATATATAATGATTTATTTATATAAAAGTTATATACATTTTATTTTATATAAATTATATACTTCGTTTTACAGTTTCATTTTAATATTAATTTAATATTTTAAATAATATAAAACTTTTTAATAATTATTATACCGAATTTTATATTATCGTTAATATGCAAAATCGATATTTTCTTAATTTTATTTTTTTATCCGATAATAATATTATTAGACGTTATACAATTTCGGTAATATATATAAATGATATTAAACCTTATTTCTATTTTTAAATAAATAGTATTCTTTAAAACGTAATAAATCGTTCATAATAAATTTAACTAACGTTCCGTTATATTATACAATTTTTATATATATTTGTTTTATTTTTAAGCATTTATAAATATCCTTTTTTCAATTTTCTTTTCGTTATACGCCGTATAAAAAATTTTATAGTATAAACGTTTAAATTTATCCTTATAAATTTTATAATAGTTTATATTAATTAGTTAATATTAAAATAATAGAAGTAATAGTAGAAAAAAGATTATTTATAAGTTCGTTTAATATTAAAATCTTTCCGTTTTTAAAAACATTCGAAAATACGTATTTTATATTATCCGTTAAGATATTACCTTTTTTTTTACGGAATACCTTTTTTAATACGAACTTTTATTAATAGTTTTTGTTATATACTATGTCCGTAATTTTATTATTAAATTCCAGTTTTTTATAAAGTTATAAGAAAACGTTCGTTACAAAAACGTTAATCGTTAATAATCAAATTTCAGTAGGTTTTATTAGTACGTTGCGATTTAAATAACTTTTCTATTTATAAAATATTTTTCCTATAAATACCATTTATAAAAAATATTAATATTTAATTTATACCTAATTATATTTTCGGTTTTCTTTTACCTTCTTTTAAAAGGTATTTAATAATATTAATAAAAGTAATAGGTATAAATCTTTTAGTTGTAATAATTTATATTCTCTTAAACTTAATATATATAACGCTATTTTTTTAAAATCATTATTATTATTCGTAATAATAACCTTTACTTTTAAATTTTAAAGTAATTATTTAAAGCGTTTTTATAAAAATATAAGATCTCTAAAAATAAATTTTAAGGCGTTTACTTATGTATAACTTAAAGCGACTAAATATCTAGGTTTTAAAACGTATAATTATTAGATCTTTTTAGGCTTTTTTTAAAGAAATTATATTATAATACTATTATATAAATCTTTTAAATTATTATTATTGAATCTAAATATTCAAAATCTTTCCGTTTAATCGTCCTAAATCATTTTAATAATTAAAATAAATTATTTCTCGTATTTGTTATTATTGTAACTATTACGAAAACTCTTATTTTAATCATTTTATTTATTATTACTCTTACGTTAACCACGTTTTTTTTCTTGTTTTTCTTTACCGTCTCTCTTCTTATACGTCTTAAGGCAATCCTTTACTAAATACCCGTATTTACCATAGTTAAAGTAAAGTATCTCTTTATTCTTAATCTATAAGGGCCTATTATTTCGGAAATTATTATTATTATTTCCTTTTCCCTTACCTCTTTAATCGTTATAAAACTTTTCGTTTTACATGTTATTAGTACGATGATAAAATTCCCTAATAAAGTTATCGATTAATTATTAAAAAAAATAACTAATCAATTTCTTTAATCCGAATTTTTTATTATAGCTTTTATCTTATTATAACAGCTTTTAAAGCTTTGTAACAAATTATATTAAATCCCCTTTATCGTATATAATCTTACTAAGCTTTGTCTAAAAGGACCATTATCTAGCCTTATATATAACTACGTAAATCTTTTTAAAAGTCTTTAATATCTTCGTTATTTTCTTACTATATATAATTAACTTTAACAATGCCTTTTTATATATCTTCTTAATAACTTTTATAAAAGATAACTAATTAAACTATATTAATTTTATTTCGTTTTTATAATTAATCTTTTCGTAAAAAAAATTAAAAAGTTTTTCACGTAAGTTTATAAATTTATTATTAAACTTGTTAGAATTTTTCTTTCTATTCATTAAATAAACGGTTTATTTATTGAAATTATTATGAGAACTATTATAATAACATCTTTATTGTCGGGAACCTTTAAAAAAATCTAAAAATAACCTATCCGAATCGCCGGGATTCTTATACGGTATACATTCTTCTATACGTAACTTCTTCTTTTCTTCGCTTTTCTCTCTTTTCGGAGAACTAAATATCTTAATAAACTATTTTTTTAAATATTAATCATTTTTACATTACTTCTAACGATAATAAAATCTTTTTATAAATTTCCCGGTTTTTAAACGTCTTATAAAGTATCGATATAAATACTTATACTTTATAAACTTTATAATACCTTTAATAAAAGTAATCTTTATTAAAATACGTTTTTAAATTAAAGTATATTTAATAATTACTGTATAAAACTATTTATACTCCTTAAAGGAAACGTAACTATAAAACTATATTATATAAATTAATAAATTATACTATTAATTACCAGGCTTTACTAGACTCTAACCTTTTCGCAAAGGTTTTATTTTAAGATAATTTTAAATGACCTAGTTATAGCCTTATCGATAAATTATTCTTAATCGAATTCTCAACGGTTTTCGTAACCCGGAATAACCGGATAAATCATAATTCGGAATCTTTTAATTTATATCGATTTAAAAATTAACTTTCAATTTTTTAAATTCGTTATTATTATTTTTCATTTTATTAATAAAATTTAATATACCGCTTATTTTTTTAATAAAAACTTAAGTAGAAATTAATTATTACAGTTATTTTCAATTAAATCGTATCTGAAAATTAAAAATAAAACTTGATTTTTTTAAGAAGAATTATTAATATCAATAAACATTTCGATATATTTTATTCTGCAGATTCTTTTATTTAAATCGAATAATGATATTAATACTATTTCCGTTAAGATTCCGGAAAAACGAAATAATAAAAATTTATATTTAATCTTAGCCGGTATATTTTAATTGTTTTAATTAATAAAAAATCGAAAAACTATAAAATTCATTAAAATTAAAATCGTAAAATTAATGAAAAATTGTAAAATAACCATTTAATCCGGATTTAAAGTTTATTATAAAAAACTTAATATTTTTTAAGTTATTATTTACCTTTTAAAAGGTTCCCTTTACCGAACCTGTTAGCTAGCAGGGGGTGCTAAACGTACCTTATATACGGAAAGGGTCCTTTTGATTGGAAAATATATGTTCCGTTATCAGGTTATATAAAAGCTAATCGCCTACGAAAAATATACGTAAGGTAATTTAATATAATACTAGAACTAATATCTCGTATATTTAATAATTAAAGGGATTATTTACTTAATACGCGTTATTATTAATTATTTAGTTATTACTAAGACGATATAAGTTATATATTAATAGTAATTATTCGTATATTTTATTAACTATAATAATAATACTATCGTTAACGTATTCCGTTATTAATAACGGATTTAAAAACTGGGACCGTTTTAAAGGTGAATTTTAAGTTAAAACGTACGCCTTTAATATATAGGAGTATATCGCTTTTAATTAATTATTTCCGTAACTTAGTAAATTAATAAAATCTAATATAAATTTATACCTAAAAAACGAATTTGTTATACGATATAAAATAATACCTTAAGTTATTCCTTAATTATATTTATATTTTCCGGCAAAATTAATAAAAAAATCCATTTTATTAATTATTTACCTAATATTTTTTAGATAATAACCGAAAATAAATATGTTTAGTAAAGTGCTATTAGGGTATCTAGCTATGTACATACAACTGATCCGTTTATTACACACATGTATATAAGAGGTTCTGTCAGATATAGGGGATATCAGTTGTGTTATTATATTAGGCTATGTTACGTATATTTCTCATACGTATTCAGTTTTATTTAACCTAGTAATAGAACATATATTTTCCGATTAAAAGGACCCTTACCGTATTTAAGGTACGTTTAGCACCCCCTACTAACAAATATACCCCCTTAACGCTTTAAAGCATTTATAACGTTAATCGTTACATATTATCACTTTTTAAAGTTACCACTTTTTAGTTAACCTTTTTTCCGGCGATTAAATCCTTTTAATTAAATCCCTTTTTACGGTTTCTTGTAATCAGTAATTATATATATTTACCAACCGCAATTTCGTTTATAATAAGGCGTCGTTAAAGTTAATAAGTTATATAATCTGTGACTTATCGTATTACATAGTTAACGGTCTAATATTCAAAGTAATTTTTAACTTTTTAATTAATCGAAAATAAAATAAGGTCTTTTTTACAATCTACGTAAAAAATAATTATTATATCTTAATTATTCGCCCGTTATCCTATTACTTTTCCAAATAACTTTATAATATAAGCTTAAAAACTTTTTCGATTAATTAAATTATCCGCGAAAAAAATGTTACTTTAAATATCTAACCAATTTTTGCCTCCGAATTATAACGCTAACGTTTTAGTCCCGATTAAATATAATATAACTCGATTAATAACTCTATAATATACGTCCCTAAGGTTAAAGTTAAAACAGGTAAATTAGGATACGGCAAAAGATATATCGGGTTATATATTAATCGCTACGTAAAAAATAATACCTATCTTTTTTAATATCTATTAACAAAACCTAAAAAAGCTAAATCAAGATTCGGCAATAACTTAACGTAAATTATAAACATCTTTAAAATATTATATAAACTTTTTTTAAAAATTAAATTAACTAGCTTATTTATAAAGTTAAGTTAAAATAACGAAATCTTTTTATTAGGTTTATCTTTAATTATTTCGATATTAAAAAATCACTATAAATCCTTACTCCCTATTATAATATACCGTTCCCGAATTTATTAAATCAACTAATTAACAAGGTTTTAATTTTCCTTATAATATGCTATTATAATATCGTTTATAAAAAAAGATAAATACCTTTTAATAAATATAATAATAATGTCCATAAAAAACAGAGCTAAATCTTAATTTGTTAAGCGTTCCGGTAAAATTTTTTTACTATAATAATAATAACTCTCTTAAGCCGTATAAAACCTTCCTAATTAAAAAAATCTTACTACGTTATCGATATCCTAAAAATATTTTTATATATACTTTATAAAATAACTAAATGTTAATAAAAACGTAAATATCGTTATATTATTTTAGCTTTAAATTAAATCTAGCTATAATAATAATTAAACCTATAAATAACTTTTCAACTTAAATATATATATATATATATTACTATAAACGTTTTTTAATTATTAATTACCTCGTATACCGAAACGTACTTTATATTTTTGCAACCAGTTGTATTTATTAAATTTATTAACGTATATTTATATATAGCATAAAACTTATTTCCTTTTAATAAAAAATTAATTAACTATTTCCCAAAATCGTATCTTTAATAACTTTACAAATAAACCTTTTCGGTTTTACGAAATATTTCTATTAATAAATATATATATAGCTTTTTATAACCTCGCGGCGATAATAATAAGTTACGCTTATATATCCGGTTTCGTAATCTAAGGATTTTATATATTTTTATATTAAAACCTTTCCGATTAAAATAAAACGTATTTTAAATGATTAATTTCTTTAAATTTCCGTAACTTACCGGCCGATTATTAATCGTACTATTAAAATAAATTAATTTTCTTACGTTAAATGGAGTTTCCCATATTTCATAATGATATTAATAATTACTTTTTCCATATAAAACGTATACAAAGCTTGTATTTATAACCCGTAAAATATTTCGTTTTTTACTGTTACCTTAAATTAATTAATATAATAAAAACTTAAAGCTACTTTTATTATTTCCGTTGGCGTAATAATCGTAAGAATTATTAAAACAAATATTAATAAAAATCATAATTTAAAATATAAAAATAATTAATCTTATACGAACAAATTTATTTTTCCTTATTCCGTCTGTTTCGTACACTTATATCATTTTAAAACTACGTTTTTTATTTTACCGGTAATTAAATTATTCCGTTTAAGTTTTCGTTTTTTTTTATATTTATATATTCAAGTAATTTAGGCTTTAATTAAGGAATTTTACTTATCGTAATAACTTTAATAACTTTTTTATATAACGTATAAAAAAATATCTTTTAAATTTTTAATCTTATTTAAAAAAATAACCTTGTTATTAAATTATAAATTTCGAATAATAATAACCTTATTAATCAACGGATTTTAAATCTCGTATATATTTATAAATCGGTAATTAACTGAAAAATGAATATATATTTTAAAATTTAATTTTTAAAATTTTTATTTTTGCTTTATGGCGGTAATTATTATACTATAAACTATACAACCGTATATTTGCAAATAAACTTATTAAAATTTCAGATTAGGTATTATAATACGGTTTTTATACGCTAAATAAATATAATAAACCTTATATAAATTTTATTAAAAAAATACATATTAAAAGGTACGGTTATATAAATATGTTATTATTTTAAAAATATATACGATTAAAAACGAAAATAACGTAACGTTATTTCGTATTGTAATTACTTTTTTTTTAATTATACCCCTTATACGTTTTATACCTCCGTTTTAAACATAGGTATATAATATTAAAAATTTAAATCTAATATTAAAAAAAGCCGACTATAATATATCTTGAAATTAATAATTTTTCAAAATTTTATTATCGTATTTAATTATTTATAAAAAACCCTTATTAATGTTTTTTAAAATTTTTAAACAATATTCGAACGTTATAATTAATATAATTTGCTTTCGGTTCTTAAAATAATTATTGTAAATAAACTTGAATACTTATTAATAACGAATATAACATTTCTATATCTTTCCGGGTCTTTTTCGAAATTTATAAAATTAATAATAATTCGTTATCCTAATTACAAAACTTGTTTTTTTAGCTTTCGACGTATTTATCTTTTAACCTTCGCCTTATTATATGCTTAGTATTAAACTATTATAAAACCCTTTAAACGTATTTCTTTTATATAAAACTGTAACTAAATAATTATTTCCTGCCAAAAATATCTTAATTCTAAGTACTAAATTATACCCTTACCGATTCGTAATAATTTCGCTATATATAAATTAACGTTTTATTTATAAAATACGAAAATTATATAAATAATTATCGCGTTAATATTTTTAATATTAAATTAATTAAATTTATTTATTAACGTAATATATACCTAATTATATTTATTTCGAATAAAATTATTAATTTTTCGGTTATTTTATTAATATCCCTTTTTCGAAGTTATCGTACAAATACTAAATTATATATAAAATCTTTATAATAAGCCATATCGTATAAATGTAACATTTTTAAGCCCTTAAAACTTTAAAATAATATATTTATTTCCCTATATCCTTTAATCAGAACAAAATTATTCCTTACGTATATTTCGTTACCATAAATTATTATCCTATATTTTAAGAATTTACTATTAAAATTAAAAATATATATTATAAATCCTAAATCTAAAATAAACGAATTCCTTAAAAAATACAATACGGCATTTATCGTATTACGTTAATTCAAAATTAATAAACACGTTAAAAGCCGTTTTATATGTTTAAAAAATTAATTTATCACTTAATTAATTATTTTTTCTAAACTTTTTTATAAAGGATTAATATTTTCCTTTAAGGATTAATCGGAAACAATTCGGTTTTGGATTAATACTAAAACTACTATACTAAACGTAAACTTTACTAGAGTTTTATTAAAAAATGCGTAATAACATTAAAATAACGTATATAAAAAATTTAAGCACGTTTTGCCCTAAATCTCTTATACGTTTAACATTTAACGCTTTCGCTTATTACTATTATTATTTTAACCTATTTAAAAACCTTTACAACAGCTTTATTTCGGTTTATGTTTTAAAATCCTTTTTTACGGCTAAAGATTATCCTTAATTTCCTCCTAATTAAAATCGTCCTAATTAAAAAAGTGTGTAAATATCCCGTAAAACGTTAAAAACGTTACTTTAATATTTTTCGATATAAGTTATAAATAAGTTATAATCTAATAATTTAGGAAATTAACCGTTCCTTTTTAATAACTAATTATATTATTATTAATTTTTAACTTTTTTATTATTTAAAATATAATTATTTATATCCTTATAATACAAGTTAATGTTATATATAAATCGTTAACATATACAACCGTTATTTTTATTTCCGGAACTTTATATTGTTATCTTTATATTATCAATTTTTATTACCTTATAATTTATTCGTTTAATTGCTTTGCGAATTTTAAAGTTTGCTCTAGTTTTTTGCGGTATTTTCGTTACGTATTAATTAAAAACCTACTATCGTATATTTTAACAGATTTAGCTAATTTAACGTGTTATTTTCGTAAGTTTTATCCTAAAAAAAAAATATTTTTTTAATAGCTAAAAATATTATTCCTAGGATTTATATTATAAAGTCGTTATTACCCCTTCGGAAAATCTCGTACTTGCGATTTTTATAAGTATATACCGTAAAGTTCCAAGTAAAAATTGATTAACTTTCTGTTCCTATTTTAAAGGTATTCGTTAAATAATTAATAGAATTAATTTTTTCGGCGGTTTTTCGAAAAATATAAATGTAATTAAAAAACGGCTTAAGGTATTTTTTTAGATCGCATAATAAATTCGTTTTTTTAAATACGAAATTATATCGGGTTATATTAATTTAACAAGTTAGGGAAATAACTAATTAAAATCGATATAATCCTATATATTAAAAACGGACATTTTAACCTAGAATTTACACTTAAAACAGTTTTAATCCATAAATCCGTTATAAATAACGAAGGACGTTAATAGTATCGTTATTATTATAATTAATAAAATATACGAAAAATTACTATTAATATATAATTTATATCGTTTAAATAATAACTAATTAATTAATAAATAACGCAAATTAAACGAATAAAACTTTTAATTATTAGATATAAAAGATATTAGTTATATTATTATATTAAACTAAGTTACGTATATTTCTCGTACGCGTACAGTTTTTATATAACCTAGTAAGGGAACATATATCTTCCGATTAGAAGGACCCTTTTTATCAGCTAGCAGGCGGTGCAAAACGCACCCCATATACGGAAAGGGTCCTTCTGATCGGAAGATATATGTTCCGTTGCTAGGCTACAGAAAAGCTGTACGCGTACGAGAAATATACGCAACTTAACCTAATATAACAATATAACTGATATCCCCTATATTTAATAATTAAAAGTTTTATTCGTTTAATTCGCGTTATTATTAATTAATTAGCTATTGTTAAAACGATATAAGTTATATATTAGTAATAATTATTCGTATATTTTATTAATTATAATAATAACGATATCGTTAATATCTTTCGTTATTTATAACGGACATAAGGATTAAAACTGTTTTAAAGGCGAATTCTAGGCCAAAACGTACGTTTTTAATATATAAGATTATATCGATTCTAATTAATTACTTCCGTAACTTATTAAACTAACAGAATCTAAGATAACCTTATATTCGAAATAACGAATCCGTTATATAATACGAATTAATAGCTTAAACTGTATCTTAATTATATTTATATTTTTCGGAAAAATTTACGAAAAAATTAATTATACCAGTTATTTAACGAATACCTTTAAAATAACGACCGAAAATAAATAAACTTATAATTAAAACTTTACGGCATATATTTACAAAAATTACAAATACGATATTTTTAGAAAAAGTAACAATAATCTTATAAAATAAATCCTGGTATTAATATTTTTAATAATTAAGAAAATAAATCTTTTTTTAAAAAAAGATTTACGGGAATAATATACCAAATTGGTTAAATCCGGTAAAGTATACCATAGTAGGTTTTTGATTAATACTTAATGAAAATATTATAAAAGGTTAAAGTAAATTTCGAAATCGGTAAAAAACTAAACGAATAAATTATAAGGTAATAAAAGATTATGATTTAAAAATAGTAATATAAAATCCTAAAAACGAAAACGATAATCGTATAAATAAACAATTTATATATAATATTAGTTTTTATTATAAGGATTTAAATAATTACAATTTAAATAAATAAAAATTTAAAAGTAATAACGGTATAATTAATTATTAAAAAATAGCGGTTAACTTATTAAATTATTGGATTATAATTTATTTATAACTTATATCGAAAAATATTAAGGTAACATTTTTAACGTTTTCCGGGATACCCGTAAACCTTTTTAATTAATATAATTCTAATTAGGAAAAAACTAAGAATAACCTTTAGTTATAAAAGAGAACTTTAAGATGTAAACTAAAATAAAGCAGTTATAAAAATTCTTAAATAAGCCGAAATAATAATAATAATAAATAAAAACGTTAAAAGTTAAACGTATAAAGGATTTGGTATAAAACGTACCTAAACCTTGCGCATAAATTACTTTAATATTATTACCCGTTTCTTAATAAAGCTCCGGTAGAATTTAAGCTTAATAAGGAAGTTTTAATATTAGTTCAAAATCGAATTATTTCCGATTAATCCTTAAAAAAAAGTTCATCGTTTATCGTAAATTATAAAAAAAATAGTTACTGAGGAAATAAATTAATTTTTGAAAAAAGTAAAACGGATCCTAGCGTACTTTTTAATTTTTGATTAACGTAATACGGTAAATACCGGATTTTACATTTTAAAAAATTCGTTTATTTTCGATTTAAGATTTACGATATATATTTTTCATTTTATTAACAAATTCCTAAATTATAAATAACGATTTAAAATAACGGAATATACGTAAAGAATAATTTTGTTCCGATTAAAGGATACGGAAAAATAGATATATTACATTAAAATTTTAAAAGCTTAAAAACGTTACGGTTATATAACGTAATTTATTATAAAAATTTCGTATATAATTTAATATATTTCCGGTAATTCCGAAAAATAAGATATTAATAAAATAACCGAAAAATTAACAATTTTATTCGAAATAAATATAATTAAGTAATTATTACGTTGATAAATAAATTTAATTAATTCGTTATCGAAAATATTAACGTAATAATTATTTATATAACTTTTATATTTTACGGACGAAATATTAAGTTATATATAGCGAAATTATTATAAATCGGTA
Source organism: Monosporascus sp. CRB-8-3 (assembly GCA_004155055.1). Lineage (NCBI taxonomy): Eukaryota > Fungi > Ascomycota > Sordariomycetes > Xylariales > Monosporascus > Monosporascus sp. CRB-8-3. The sequence goes on along the minus strand of QJNZ01001234.1, from coordinate 3,807 downwards.
ACGGTATAATGTAATACTCAAGATTAAAATATTTAAAGCTTAAAATAATTATTTAATTACAGTTTTATATAAAAGGAATACGTTTAAAGGGTTTTATAACAGTTAAATATTAAGTATATAATAAAGTGAAGGTTAAAAAGTAAATACGCCGTAAACCGAAGGAAAATATTTTCTGATTAGGATAGAAAATCGTTATCGACTTTATAAATTTCGAAAAGAAATTTAAAAAATATAGATACGTTATATTCGTTACCGATAAATACTTAGGTTTTATTTAGGATATTTACCTTAAAAACCAAAAATAAGATATATTAAATATAACATTCGAACATTTTTTAAAAATTTTAAAAAATTAAAATAAGGTTGTTTTATAGATAATCGAATACGATAACGAAATTTTAAAAAATTATTAATTTCGAAATATGCTATCTTCGCCTTTTTTTAATATTAAATTTAAATTTTTAATATTGTATACCCGGGTTTAAAACGGGGATATAAAGTATTGAAAAAATATAATTAAAAAGACAATAATTATAATATAAAATGGCATTAAGTTACTTTTATTGTTAATCGTATATATCTTTAAAATAACAGTATATTACTATAACTATATATTTAAATACGTATTTTTTTAATGAAACTTATATGAGGTGTATTATATTTACTTAATATATAATAACGGTATTATAATGCTTAATCGGAAACCTTATTAACCTTATTTGCAAAGATACGATTATATAGTTTATGATATAATAATTACCGTTATAATGAAAAAAATAGAAATTTTAAAAATTAAATCCTAAAATTTAAATTAATTTTTTAATCGGTTACTAATTTACGAATATCTATGAAATCTGGAATTTATTAATTAATAAGGTTATTATTATTAAAAACGTATAATTTAATAAAAAAGTTACCTTTTAAATAATATTAAAAATTTAAAAAACGACCTTTTATACGTTACAGAAAAAGAATTACAAAAGTTATTATAACAGGTAAAAATACTTAATTAGAGCTTAGGTTATTTAAAAATATAGATATAAGAAAAAAATAAAAATCTAAACGGAATAATTTAATTACCGGTTAAATAAAAAAAGTAATTCCAGAATAATATAAACGTACAAAACGTACGGAATAAAAAAAAAATTTATTCGTATAAAATTAATTACCTTTATACGATAATTATATTCGAATTATTTTTATCTTTTAAATTATTATTTTTACTAATGTTTACTTTAATAATTATTATAATTATTACGCCGATAAAAATAATAAAGGTACTTTTTAATTTTTGTTACGTTATTTAACTTAAGGTAACGGTAAAAAACGAAAATACCTTACGGGTTATAAACGTAAATTTTCCGTACGTTCCGTATCGAAAAAATAGTTATCGGTACGATTATAAAATATAGGAAATTACGTTTAACGTAAAACGAATAATTTATTTTATTAATATAATTAATAATCGGCCGGTAAATTACGGAAATTTAAAAAAATTAATTACTCGAAATATACGTTACCTTGATCGGAAAAATTTCGATACGAAAATATATAAAATCCTTAAATTATAAAACCGGATATATAAATATAATTTACTTTTACTTCTGCAAAGTTATAAAAAGCTAAATATATACCGTTTAAAAAAAGTATTTCGTAAAGCCGAAAAAGTTTATTTATAAAATTACAAAAAGATACGATTTTAGAAAATCGTTAATTAATTTTCTACTAAAGGGAAATAAGTCCTAAAGTATATATAGGTATATATTTACAAGTTCGACAAATATAACTAGTTGTAAAAATGCAAAATACGTTTTATCGTATAAAGCGATTAATAATTAAAAAACGTTTGTAATAATATATACGTATTTACTTTAGCTGGAAAATCGTTTAAAGCGTTAATTATTACGCCAGTTAAATTTAATTTAAAGCTTAAATAATATAACGCTGTTAACGTTTTCGTTAACGCTAACCTACCTTACGAAGTATATATAAAAACGCCCCTAGGGTACCTTTAATATAGGAAAACTCTTTTAATTAAAAAAGCTCTATACGGTTTAAAAACGTCGCCATTATTATGGCAAAAAAAATTTACCGGGACGTTTAAAAAATTAAAATTTAGCCCTATTCCTTATAAACCTTATTATTTTATTCGTTAAAAGGTACTTATCTTTTTTTTCGTAAACGATATCGTTACAGTATATTGCAACGAAAATTTAGACCACGTCGATCAGTTGATTTAGTAAATTCGGGAACGGTATACCCTTACAAGGGGTAAAAACTTACAGTAGTTCCTTGGTATCGAAATAATCAAAAATAAGCTTAACAGGAAAATTTAGTTATCTTAATTTAATTTTATAAATAAGTTAACTAATTTAATCTTTAAAAAAAATCTAAATAACTTTCTAAATACGTTAATAACAAACGTTAAGTTATTACCGAATCCTAATCTAGTTTATCCAGACTTTATTAACAAATACTAGAAAAAGATCGGTTTTATTTTATACGTAACAGTTAATAAGCGACCTAATATATCCTTTACTATATCCCGATTTGCCCGTTTTAACTTAAACCTTAACAATATATATTACAAAGCCGCTAATCGAGTTATATTATACCTAATCGGAATTAAAACGCTGGCCTTACAGTTCGGACACGAAAATTCGTTAAATATTTGGAATAATACTTTTTTCGCAAATAATACGATCGATCGAAAAAGTTTCCAACCTTACGTTATAAAATTATTTAAAAAAGTGATAAAATAACCGGTAAACAAGTAAAACATAGTAATTATTTTTACAACTAAAGTAAAGTTATTATCCCTTACGTAAACTGCAAAAAAAACTTTATTTAACTTTTAACTAATTAAAAAACTGGAAATTATTTTAAATGCTAAACCATTAAATATATAATACGATAATTAACAAATTATACGGCTTATTAACGCCGATATCGCCTTATTATAAATAAAATTGCGGTACGTAAATATATATAACTATTAACTACGTTTAATTATAGAAAAAAAACTTAATTAAAATAAACTATACGTTTACAGGCGATATACTGGTTGATAAATTAATTAAAACCCTATTACGTAAATTATTTAAGTATTTCAGAAAATAGTTAAAATTAATAAATATTATAAAAACTTTTAAACGGCAAAGGAATACCTTGCAAATAATTTCGGAAAGGGAATTAATTAATTAAAAGGATTTAATCCCCGGTAAAAAAAATCGAATAAAAAACTATAGCTTTAGGAAATAATGATATATAACGATTAACGCCATAAATACTTCAAGGCGTTAAAAAGGTATATCAGCTAGTAAAAGGTACAAAACGTACCTTATATACGGAAAAGGTCCTTCTGATCGAAAAATATATATTCCGTTACTAGGTTATAGAAAAGCTATACGCGTACGAAAAACAGATGCAACTTAGCCTAATATAACAACATAACTGATATCCCCTATATCTGACACTTTCCATATTTAGGGTACGTTTAACACCCCCTGCTAGCTAACAGGTTCTGCACAAGCGCGACCGGAGAGCACCTCCGAAAAAAACCGTACCCCTTGGTAGGCCGGATAAAAAAAAGCAATACGGGTCATGTAATACGGTGACTAACGATAAGATACACGAATGATTTGATTAGTTCCCAAAGCCCCCAACCACTCCAATTGATCGCCGACACGGTAGCGGAGCCGAAGCCTTACCTCAGCTAGCTCAGGCCTCGCTCGCTTGTAGCTCATGTACTACTTTTTTTTCAGCCAATCAGAGTGCGTATTCCCGTAACAAGCGAGCGAGGCCTGA
>QJNZ01001233.1:0-21160 GCA_004155055.1 Monosporascus sp. CRB-8-3 | reverse complement strand
AAGCTAGGAAGCGGTGAGCCCACATGGCGTGTGTGATCTACTGATATAGGGCTTCGGAGAGGATCAACGTTGTTCCGAGTGATCCCTATAGCCTCGGGGGGGCCCTTTTCTGCGACACCGGGTCATTGGAAGCTTCAGTAGGTAATCTGTAACACTCAATTCTTGACGGTTAGTAATGCTATATGATATGGAACGTTCAACAAGTTCTAGAATTTTGTGACTATTGATAAGATCCCGAGGAGTGGAGACAAGGAAAGAAAGGCTGTTGAACTAAGCACAAGCACAATGAGTGTCTAAGATTTCATGTAACTAGTCTAGATTCTTTTTCTTTTGGCAAGATGTCAGAGCAAAAATCCCCTTTGATTGGGAGCCAAAGTAGGCCCGTAGGGAGACTGCCTCGGGCTCAGTAAGACCCTGTGCAGAGCCTCGATCTGCTTAAGTGCCAGTTCTAGCCATTTTAGTGCCCACAGTTTCCCAATATACTCGGACACGAAACTCAAGCTCACCAAAATCCATTTCCGTTTCCAGAGCTGAGCTGGTGCTAAGCTACGGCTGAGGGACCCAGAGTTCAGGCTGAGGTGGGCTGAGCCTGGGCTGAGGTGCTTAAGCAGACCCACTTTTGGGACAGCAGACCCCTGCAGGGGTCCCTGATCTGGGATTACCTCACTAAAATCAGGCCCCATTTTTGAGGTTGGGGCTGCGCCGCAGGCACAGTCGTGGCTAGCGCTTTTGAGCAGGAAGTAGCTGCAAGGGTCAGATATATCGGCTAAACCTTTTAAAAAAAAGCTTTATAAAAATAACAAAACCTTAAAAAATAAGGCCTAATAGTAAGTTGTAATTATTTCGTTTCGTTTTATATATATTATAACCTTTTAATTTTTTAAACTAATATAATAATAAAATAAATTTATAAATTATAATAATAATATATATAAAAAATTTAAAATTATTTATATTAAAGTTTAAAGAATGTTTCTCTTAATTAACCGAATACGGATAATGTATTAAAAACTTTAAGATAAATATTTTAAATTTTCGAACGCTTGATTTTTTAAAACGAAACGTTTATTTTTATTTAATAATTTTACCGAGTTTTTATCGATATAAACGTAATTAATTTATATATTAATATTAAATATATAGTAAATAACCGTAAGATTTTATATCTTTTCGTATAAAATATATAATAAATTAAATATAATTACGTTAAAATCGAATACATAAATATAAATAAATAAAAAGCAGTAATAAATTTACTAAAATTAATTTCGAATATTATATAAAATAAATAAGCAATTTTATTCTAATAAAATTAATACCTTTAAATAATTAAAGAAAGCTAAGTAAATATAAAAACTTGCGTAAATAATTTATTTATAGTTAGGTATTATTTTTATTAAACTATATAATAATGTTATAACCTACATAGCTTAACGTTTCGAGGGACGGCCGAAGCGTTTTAAGAAAACCTCCGACTATTTGCTAAGAGTTACGTGACTAGCTCGACGGGCTCGATCGTAGTTATTAGACAAAGATTATCGAGCTAGTCGAATTAGGGGTTAGGCTTACCGGGCTCGAAAGAGTTCGATTAAAAAAGGGTTATTAAATCGCCTAAACGTATTAAGCTAAAAATATATATATATTCGTTATTTTTATAATTTTAAAAAGTACTAATTTATAATACAATTTGCTACCATCCTTTTATGCGTACTTAAGGTTTACTGCGTAAAGCTTAACGTCTTTTAAGCTATATTATCTGCCTTCAAGAACCCTGCCGAACGAGCCAGCGGGCATAAGGTTTATCAGGTCGAAGCTTGTCGGCAACCACGCATATAACCTTTCCAAGCCGATATCAATCGAGAAATTACGTGTTTACGAAGGCCTAGTAGTAGAATTCAAAGTGAGGCTCTACGGGACTAAAATAAATAATCTATCCTAACCATAAAAACTATTAATTAATTATCGTATTCGAAAATACTAGGTATAGTATCTATCGTATAAATTATATCGTATAATAATTTTTTGTATGTTTAGCTTAACCTAGAAAATAAGGTTTAAACATATATTAATCTTATATAATATAATATACTTATTTATATTACTTTTAATTATTTATTATTTTTTAAATTTATATAATATAATAATAAATATTTCTCCCTAAAGAAAACGTAACTATAAAACAAAATTAAATAAATGGATAGATTATAATATCGGTTACTAAGCTTTACTAAGCCTTTACCTTTTTATAAATTGCCCTATTATGCCCCTATCGACGACCATTTTTAACCGAATTTTGGACGGTTTTCGTAATCCGAAACAACTGGATAAATTATCGTTTATAGTTTTTTTTATATCGAACCAAAAGTTAAATTTTAAAGTTTTTAAGTTTTTTGTCGTTTATATCCAGCTTTTTTAATAATTCCTCCATACGGTCGATATTTTCTATTATAAGGTCGTTTAACTTTTAATTATTTTTGTTTATATAAATTAAATCGTATCCGAAAATTAAAAGTAAAATCCGATTTTTTTGGGAAAAGTCGGTTAAATCGACGGAGGTATCGATATTTTTAGCTCGTTCCAAAATTTTATTAAGCTTAAGAATTTAAAAAAAAAAAAACGTTTTCCGTAAAAACTTTATAATTACGGAATACCGGTATTTTGTAATAAACATTACCTAGTATGTTTAAGCTATTTTAATTAATGAGAATTCGAAAAAATATCCGTAAAATCGATCAAGGTTAAAATCGTGGGACTGGTAAAGGATTGTAAAGTAACCATATTATACGAACTTAAAGTTTACCGCGAAAAGCTTAATATCTCCTGAGTTATTATTTATAGGGCACTTTGTACAAGGCCTACTGGATCGAAGCAGTCGGCTTCGGGATAAGGCTCTTCGTAACCGAGGCGTATAATCTATTATTACCGTAAAAACCATTAATAATTGCCGTGTTCGAAGATACTGGGTAAAGTATTTATCGTATTAATTATTAGTGTAATTACTTCGTGTTTTTAGCTCAGCCTGGATAATACGGCTTAAACCTAACGACCTTGCATAATAATAAATATTAACCGGACAAATAAATTTAATAATTACTTGATTAATTAACGTATTATATATCTTTTTAACAATTATTTAATAATTTATAACTAAAATAATTATATTATAATATAATAATGTTAAATTTAAAAAAAAAATGAAATTTTCTAATAATAATAATAATAATAAAATTTAATTTTTTATATTTAAGTTAAAATATATATACGGTTTAAAAAAATTACCGAATTATTCGATAACACTTTAGCAATTATAATATTTTTAACGAAAATATTTTTTACAAATTTAAATTTACGATAAATCTATTTTTGAAAAATTAAAAATTAAATTAAAAATAATTAACTAATTTTTTTTTAAAAAATTATATTAATTTCGAAAACCTTAACGAACAATATATAATTAAATAAAAACTTTTAAATACGTAATAACAATTAACAACTTTTTTAGGAAAATAAAATAAAAATAAAAGAAAACTAATGTTATAATCCAAATATTATATAAAAATTTAAAAAGTAATATTAAAAAAAAATGTCGGCAAAGTGTTGTAATTCTTGAGACTAAGAGGGCTCTGATTACTTGTTCTTTCTCTTTAGTCTAGGGGGTGGGGGGAGTAGCCATATATAGGCTTCAGCTCCTTTATACTTATAATCCTAAGACTACATATTAAAGCCCTTTAACTTCTTTCACCGTTCTTTTAACAAATCACCTTAACTTCTGATAAAAAAAATAATTAAAATTAGAAAATTTATTATTTTAATTAATATATTTTAAAAGTTACTAAAACTAATAAACGATAATTTAAACGAAAATAAAAACGGTAAACTTAATTTAATTTAAATTTAATTTTTTTAAACTTAAGTAAATAAAAAAACGTAATATACTTTATATTTTTTATAAAACGATACTAAAATTAGTAGAATTAAAGCTAACTTAGAATTATAATTATAATAAAATAAGTTATTATAAAAGTTAATATAAAGTCGTTAAAAAATAACGAATAAATTAAACATTAATATCCGAAAAATAATCTAAGAAACTTAGCGAAAATATTAACGTTAAAACTGTTAATATAATTAAAATAAAGAATAATTATACCTTTTTATTAAAAATTTAATAGAAAATTTAAAAAGTTAAAACGTTACTTGAAGTAATTATTATATATTAATACATTATTATAATAAAATTTATTATTACTTAATAACTTTAAAAATGTAACGAATAAAAAAATTAATAAAAGAATTATTGATAAAATAATAATAATAATAATAATAATAATAAATGTATTAATAATTAAAGATTAATATATAAAATAAAAGGGACTAAAATTAAAACGAACGATTATATTTTAAAAAGCTCGATCCTTATAATAAACTTTAAATTATTTATTATAAAAAAGATTATTACTTTAAATATAAAAAGAAATAAACTTATATTTAATACCAAATTACTCGAATATATTATTAAAGATTTAATTTTTAAAATTTAATCCCAAAAAAAGTAAAAAATAAAAAATAATATAAATATTTAAGTACTATTAATATATAAATTATTATCAATATCTTTACAGTAAAAGGTAATAAATTAAAAAGTAAAAGTTACTTAAAAAAGATTCTATATATTACCGCAATTCTCCCTAAAGGAGACGTAATCGTAGAACTAAATTAAACAAATAAATAGATTGTAATATCGGTTGCTAAGCTTTACCAAGCCCTAACCTTCTTACAAACTGCCCTATTATGTCCCTATCGACGACCATTCTTAACCGAATTCTGGACGGTTTTTACAATCCGGAACAGCCGGACAAACTATCGCTCGTAATCTTCCTTATATCGAGCTAAAAGTTAAATTTCGAAATTCTTAAGCCCTTTACTGCCTATATCCAGCTTTCCCAGTAATTCCTCTATACGGTCGATATTTTTTACCATACGGTCGTCCAACTTTTAATTGTTTTTACTTGTATAAATCAAATCGTATCCGAAAATTAAAAACAAAATCCGATTTTTTTAGAAAAGGTCGGTTAAATTAACGGAGATATCGATATTTTTAGCTCGTCCTAAAGCTTTATTAAGTTTAAAAACCTTAAGAAAAACGTTCTCCGTAAAAACTTTATAGTTACGGAATACCGATATCTTATAGTAGGAATTGCCCGGCATATTTTAGCTATTTTGATTAATAGGGATTCGAAAAAATGGTTTGGTACCAAGTATTTTCCATTTGGTTATCGTATTAACACCTTTTTATTAATCATGAAATCGATTAAGGTTGAAGGTGGCTGGTTTGGAGTTCTTAGCTTTTTTTCCTGGCTGACATTTAACACTTTTAGTCGTAGGACTGGTAAAGGGTCGCAAAGCTATCTTATACGGACTTAAGGTTTACCGCGAAAAGCTTAACATCTCCTAAGTTATTGCATTCCAGAAGATTCTCCCTGCCGAACCGTAAAGCTAAAGGGCATAAGGTTTATCAGGGTCGAAGTTTATCGGCATTGCGCAAGTAAGCCTTCCAGCCGATATTAGTCGAGAAATTGCGTACTTACGGGAACTTAGCAGTTAGTTTCGGGATAAGGCTTTTCGTAACCGAAACGTATAATTTATTATTACCGTAAAAACCATTAATAATTGCCGTATTCGAAAATACTGGGTAAAGTATTTATCGTATTAATTATTAATGTAATTACTTCGTATCTTTAGCTTAGCCTGGATAATACGGCTTAAACTTAACGACCTTGCATATTACCGCAATTAAGATATTTATAAAATATAAAAAAAATAGTTATATTCAACCTTAATAAACGGAGATAAAAAAATGTTAATAATTTATAATTTATTTTAACGTTTATTAAAACCGTTTATAATAAAAAGAAAAATTAAGGAAAATTTCAATAACGTTAAAAAAATATGGTATAATAAAATACTTAATAATAACATAACTATTATTCGGATAATTTAAAATATATTCGAAAAAAGGATTTTTAAATATAAGTTTTTAAATTCGAAGTTTAATTACGCCGATAAAAAAACTAATCAAAATTTTTATTAAAAATTAAAAAATAAAATTAAATATATATCGAAAATAAAATAAAATAAAAAAGTTTAAAAGTTAACCATTACTTAAAAAAAGTTACAAAATAACAAAAATATAAAAAGCTAATATCAGCTCTAAAAAAGGCTTAATATATAACAATAATAAAATCCGAAACAACCCGGTTTATAATTAAAATATAAATTAGAAAACTTAATATACCATAATAATACATTTCGAAATTTTAATAATAAAATATATTAATTTAACGATAATTGATTAATTACGATTGTTATATAAAGATAAGTTCGAATCTTACGAAATTAAAAACGTAAAAGGCTAAATACTACTTATAATAACGGATAAGTTAACTACGAAACTAATTAGTTTAAAATTTATATTTAAATATAAGAATAAATTATTAATTTTAATATTATTTTAATATAAACTTATAATATAATTTCAAGTAAAAATAATTACAATAATATACCGTTTTAATTAATTAAAAAAGTAATTAAATAAAGTTTTTGCTTTTTATAAATAAAAACTTTTTTTAACAACCGAAATAATAATAACTATAAGCATAAAAAAAATTAAAACTCTTATTACTTAATAAAATATATTATATATAAACAAAAGAGCGGAAATATTTTATACGACGAATTATTTCTATTATTAAAGTACGATTTTATAAAATAAATAACAATTTATATAAGGTTAATAAATTTAAATCTTATTTTTTAGGTTGAGCTAAATATATAAAAATTATTATACGACATAATATATACGATAAATATTATACCTAATATTTTCGAACACGATAATTAATCAGTAATCTTCACGGTTAGGATAAATAGTATACCTCAGTCTCTTAAAACCTCACTTTAAAGCCGACTGCATTTATACGTAATTGTTAATAAACTTAAACAACGATTTATAATATTAACCTTTAAAGCTAAAAAAAAGAGTTAAAATATTACTATAATATTATAAATAGGAATAATTTTTTAAAAATTAATTAAAATAAAATTATGAAAATATAATAAATAAAATTATAAATTAATTTTTAAATATAATAAAACGATAATCTTTTATCTTATTTATACTTTAAACGAAAAAAAATTATATACTTAACGAAATTACTTAAAAGGTATATTACGGAAAAAACTACGACGTTTTAAATTATTAGTAAAATATGTTATATTATATTTTTTTTAAAAAACGGAAAATTATAAATAATAATTAATTATAAATAACTTATTACTATTAATAGTTAAAATTATATAGTTTTATCTTTAATTACTAATTTAAAAATTACTTTTATAAAACTAAATAGTTTATAATATTAAACTTATTAAATTTAAAACGGAAAGGACTTAATTTTAATCAGCGTACAACTAACAAAAGTATTATAATTAAATTAAGAATTTAAAAACAATTAAAAAATAACCTAAAAATATATTAAGTTAATATTTAACTATCGGAACTAAAATTACGAACACTATAATTAAAATGCATGTCGGTAATAATGGTCCTCTAGATTGCGCCCGGCGAAAAACGAACTTAGGATATACATAAAAAACGCGGATTAACTAATTATCCGTATCCAATACCTAGCTCGGCATCCCGGACCATTTTAATCCTTCTTTCTTACTATTAATTTCGTTCTTAAATTACCGTAAGAAATAAACAATTTATTTAACGTATAATTTCTAACGCCATAATAAAAATAACATATATAAAACCTATTAATCAATCTAATTAACGCTTACTCGGTTTGTCTTTAATTATCCTTAATTTAAACCTTCGTTTTCGATATATAGTTAAGTTTTTACGGTACTTAATCCTTTTTTTCCTTCTTTTTTATACTTTATTATCTTATTTATTTTCGATAATCGAAGTTTTATACCTATACTAGCCAGTTTATTTTTAAAAGAAATACGGCTTATGTCGGTATATCGCAATCTTATATATACTTTTCACTTATTTATATAATATAATATACCGACCCTTTATTATTACTTATACTCGTTAATTACTTATAATAAGTTAAGGTTTATACTTTAGCTTAACGGTAAATTTAGGATTTCGTCTAAATCGGGACGATATAAGTTAAGGACGAATAAGCTCTAACGTCGGTTCAGAAATTTCGATATTTCGTAAAGTCAACGTAGTAGAATATTTAAAGGAAATATACGAAGCAATTGGACTAAAAAAACTAAATAATCGGAACTTAGATATATTTCTTTTCTTAACCTTTTTAATTAACAGCGATAGCTTTATTAATAATAAATCAAAAATAAAAAATTCTTAATTAAACGAATCTAATATAAAATATTAATTATTTAAAAAGTTTAAAGCTTAATTATAATCCGGTTCCTCGCTATTATCGCTAAACAGAAATAAAAATTTACTCAGCTATAATTTTAAAAGTTACGGAACGTTATCCGAGTTTAATCTAAGTCTAGGATATCCTTTAATTAATTTTTTTATATCATTTAACATAACTAATTTATTATATACTAATATCTTACTTAATTAATTTAAGTCGTAAATAATAAAGTAAGATATATAACAAACCTATATATTACAAATTTATAATAAGTTTTAAGCCGGTACCTTAGCGATCGTAGTACGTATAAATAAGTTATCGAAATCCGAATCATTTTAAACCTTTCGGTATTTTTTAAATAATAACTTAACACGTTTTTCGGTAAGGTATATATCGAAGGTTACGATAGTTTTTTTAATCGGATATATAATATACTAACTTAGAAACCTATTTTCTTATTACCGATATATATTTTAACTTAGGTAATAAACTAGACGTATTTTAAGTTGCAAATCTAAATCAATTTCTTTAATTCGTTAAAAATAATAATTAAAACTTCGAATAAAATATTTAAACCGATAAGCTATATAAGGGTTATAACGTATTAAAATCGTAAATACTTTTTATTTTTTATAATCATAAAAGTTTATTATAATCCGGTCGATATAATCTTACTTTAAAATTTAACCAATTATATAAAAGGTAAAATAACTTTTCGCTATAAACGTTTATTATCTTTATCGCATAAGGTAATAAAAATAAACCGATTAAACCGACACTTCGAAATAATTTAAAAAAAAATAAAAAAATATTATTTTTATTATATATTTTACGTAATATACGATTTATAATATTAAAAGATTAATTAAAGTTTCTCAAATACGATATATTTAATTTTTAAATATTTCGTTTTTATTTTTTCGTAATACGCTTTTTAAACCACGATAAAATAATTATGATTTAATTAATTAATACGTATAGATACGGCTAAAACGATTTTCGCGTAATAACGGATTATAATAATAAATAGAAATAATATATAATATATAAATATATACAAAATAAATACGTTATAAACATTAAGTTATTAAAGTTATATAAATGTAAAAATTCGTTAAGAAATAATACCGAATTATACAAGTAATTAGTTAAATATATATAAGGCTAGTATATTAAATTTTTAATAAAAAATATATACGTTAAGCAAATTTTAAATAATTTTATCTATGTTATAAAAATACATATAATTACTATTAAGTTCTTTAATTAATAGTGTACACTTATTTTAACTCTCATATTTTTTTTATAATTTCGTTTTATAAATTATTTTAATTTTTTAAGCCTAATATATTTTTAAATATATATATAATTAATTTCGTTATATTAATTAATCTTATTATAAATTCTTGTAAAGTATTAAAACTACGTAATATTTACGGTTTTCGTACGAATATAAGCTTAAGTAAATTAATTAGTTTGATAAAAAAGTTATTTTTTAAAAAGTTGTTAGAAATGACGTTAGTTTTATAAAGGAAGACGAGATACTGGTAAATAATAGCGTAAATAAGTTGGTAATGATTTACGTATTATAAGTGACCAAAGGTAAGGTACGTATAACTGTGTGAATATAATTGCTCTGCCCTTTTTTTTCTAAGATCTAGAGAATAATGCTATTATTTATAGCTAGAAAACGAGTTAGGTAGTTAGTGACCATGTGATTCCTAATAAGTGCCCCCCTTACTTAATGAAATAACCGTATAGCGTACGGTATTATAATCTAGTCGGTTAGATTTAACGGTTTAAATAAAAATCTAATGCTTGTTAATTTTTTACCAAATTAACTGTAATTTTTATGTAATTCTTAACCGTTTATTCGAGGCGTTTAGTATTTTGCGTAATTTCGTATAAGTTATAACCGATTTTTTATTTTCTTTAACGATTAATACGTAATTATTGTCGTTTAATTTCTAGTATCCTCGATAATATTTTTGATAGTATCCAGTTTGCGTAGGACGTTTTGTATAATGGCCGCTTAACCGGACGGAGTTTTTTTTATTTTCTTAGAGATAGCGGTAATTTTAGTATAGATAATTTCGAGAGCTTCCGTAATTTTGTTATTAATTTTCCCGTTAATTTTTTCTTTTATGGCTTGAAAGATTACGTTTACGTCGGAAGGGGCAATTTTGGTATTACTGGTAGCGCTTTGATTTCTGCAAGATATTTTTTAATGTTGTTATTAATGTAGCCTGTTAGGTCGTAATATTTTATAACTAGAATAGCCGTTTTGGCAGGTAGGATGCCGTTATACGCCTTATTTTTTTATAGGCTTAATAGGTGCGTTTTACGATATTTCGAACCGATTTTAAATAAGAGTAATTTGCGAAAGTTTTATATAAAAGCTTGCTAAAAAACTAGTTAATTTTCTTAGTTATTTCGATAAGGAGATAGGCGTTTTTATTACATTCGTTACGCGTTCGGGTATAGTAAACAGTTGACCCGGTTTTCTTTTTTCTTTGCTATTTTTTTCCTCGTTTTTTTCGTTTTTAAGGTAGTATAAATGAGTTAATTTAAATTTCGCCTTTTTGGACGAGGTAATTAGTTTTATAAGTACCGGGCGTTTTTTTAAGATTTTATAGAAAATTTAGCTTTTTTCCTGCCGAGATTAACTTTTTAGCCGTAACGGTTTTACCGGCGCGGATATATTTAACGATTTTTACATTATCTAAACCTGAAGTTTCGGGCGTTAAACTTGGGGTTTTATTAATAAGGAAAATTTTATTCCTTTAAACTTATTTAATTACCGTTTCGATATTATTAATAAGTTCCTCGGGTATTTAGCCGGTAAGGGTAACGTTATTTTTTTCGCTATTTCCGTTAAAGTTGCTAAGGTTATTATATTTAAGAGCGAAATTACTAGTTGTTATAGGTGCCGGTTTTTTTTACAAAATCGAATATGGTCTTAGTAAGGGTAACTTGACCTCCGTCCTTTATTGCCCTTTTATCGGCTTCTCTAATAAACGTATAACTATCTAAGTTTTTTAAAAGGTTATCGAAATTTTTTTCTTAAGTATTGCTATCTATTTGCTTTGAAGTAGACGCTTAAACGGATTCGTCGTTTATCTATCCTACATTCCCGCCTAGGTCCCCGATTAGGACGTTTTTTTCGATAACAGTCGTTAAATCGTTAAGGTTAACCGATTTATCGTTATTTTAATTATAATAATTATTAGTTTTTATTTTATTTATATTAGGCTTATTATATAAACCCGTTAATTTATTCGGTTATACGTTTAATCCCTTTTTTTAAATATCAAATTAATAAATATTAAGGTTTTATTATTAAGAGTTTTTATCGTTTGCGATTACGAAAATTTCGTTATAATAATCGTCTAAAAATATAAAAAGAAACTGATTTTTTTATTAAGCTTAACGAGGAAAATATATAGAGAAACGGGAATTACCTAATTATAGAAGGGAATAACTGCGAAAAATAGAAAAGAAGGAACGAAAATTTATTATAAGAAAGCGTTTTTAAATATTTAGATTTTTTAAAGTCAACGACCGTACTTTCCGAACAAAATATAAAATAACGTAAAATAATTTAAGAAAAGTATTACCAGCTAACTGTTACTTATAATTCGTACCGTAATTTACGTTAAAGTTTTTTAATTTGAAATAAATTAACTATAACAAAATAATATATATATATTATTAAATTAAGAAAACGTTTAGTAAGTATAAATATTACTTTCCGTTATACTTTTCCTTTTCTTATAAACGAGAAATACGACTTTATATTTATCGTCCGGTATTCCGAGCTTATTAAAACGGATTAAGCTTTTTTTTTGATATTTAGCGAGTTAATTTAATAGGTATTTTAATTCGTATTCGGCGACCGCTTCGCTGGCTATAACGAGAAATTTTTTTTAAAACGTTATTCGTTATTTTTAGTCGTATAACCTGTCCATTTAACGAGATACTTAACGGCTAGGTTTCTTTTATACTAGCGTATCTTTCGGCTAATAACGCCGTTAATTTCTTATTCTTATTCGTCGCCTTTTATAATTACCGGGTTTAACTTAGGTATTTCCTTATTAAAAAGGTTTTCCCCTTATTTTCTCGATAATTTTAAGTAGTTTCTTTGAGGTAGAAAATTATTTACGTTTCAATTAACCTAATAAATAATATCCTTAATATACCTTAATTTATACGGATTCGCCTTTTTTAAATTTTATCAGTATATGTTGGTTATCGTATCTCTTTTTAGCGAATATATTAGCTATATTATCTAACTAGGTTACTTCTTAAGCGTAATTTTCTTTTACGATATTTAATACATCGTCTAAAACTATTTTCCTTTTTTTTTATTTAACGTATCTATTATCGACCTAGGTTAAAAACTTTGTATTAGTTCGTTTAGTAATTTACTTACTATAACTGCTAAAAAGTTATTTAAGTAATATTATAAGGCGGGTATTATGTTAATTCATAAAACGTTAAGGTTAGTAACTATATAAAAACGTATAGCAATTTTTACGATTTAATTTTCTTTTTCGATAACTCGTCCGTTTATAAATAATATGCCGTAAAAAAATAATTTAATATTTAAAACGTTAAACATCTCGTTTCATAAAGCAAATATAAATTTTAAATCTTTATTGTTAATAATTATAATCGGTAAACTTTAATAGTAGAATTAAAATATTTTTATGGTTAAAATTATCTAATCTTTAGTTATATATCGT
Source organism: Monosporascus sp. CRB-8-3 (assembly GCA_004155055.1). Classification (NCBI taxonomy): domain Eukaryota; kingdom Fungi; phylum Ascomycota; class Sordariomycetes; order Xylariales; genus Monosporascus; species Monosporascus sp. CRB-8-3. The sequence continues at coordinate 8,010 of QJNZ01001233.1, read as the reverse complement.
ACGTTACCTAATATTAATAATGTTTTCTTACTAGCTTTATAGGAAATCGTATATAAGTTATCTAGGATATCGTGCCTTAATAACGCCTAAAAAATATTCTTAACTTTTAATTTCGGTATACCCGTATTAAAGTCTATTATTATCGTATAATATAATATCTTAACCGTTAATATAAGCAATAGTTTCCCTAGCGGTTTATTTCGATCCGTTTAATTTTTGTAATAAATAAAACAAAAACTTAAATATTTCAAAACTTTATAATATGTCCTTACAAAATAAACGTAACGTAAATTTTTTATTATAGACGAGTTCTAATATATCTTTAACTTAAATATAAGGGATATATAGTTTCTGTTAACCGTTAAGCCTAAAGTAATATAAAAGGTTATCCTATAATTCGAAAGGTTTATATTGCTATTTTTTGCGCTTACCGGCCTTTATTTTTTGTAGAATAGCGTATATATGCTTATACCGGGTATCCGTAACGTATTCTTTTAGCAATATTCGCTTTAAAGCTATTTATCAAAATCGGAGTAATTGAAAAACCGGGTTTTTTTTTTAAGAAATATTAAATATTAACGTCGTTTTATATATCGTCTAGTTCGTTTAATTAGTTCGATTTTAACGTTTTCTAGTCCGCAATAAAATATATTTTTAATTAAAATTATAAAAGGTGATTAACGGCGTTAGCTCATATCGGATTAACATTATTAATATTTATTAGAGTTAGTAAAATATATATAACGATTTTTTATATAGGTACGTAATTAATAAAAACGTTAATTAGGAATTAGCTTAACTAAACAAGTTTTCGAAATTTTCGATAAGTTTAAAATAACGCGGCTATTTTTCCTTTTATAAATCCGTACTTTTTTTCCGCGTTAAAAGCTAACTTTAACATAAATAGAATAAACTTAATTTTCTATCCCGATATGTCTTTTTTAAGATACTGTGGCTATTCTATTCGCTAGCTAACTAGAAAATTATAATGCCGTATGCTTTTTTGCAAGCGTCTACCTTAAAAAAGAAGGCTTATCTTTCTGATGGTAATAGGTAACGTATTAAATATATAGGTAAGTTTGGAGGATTTTTTATGCCTCCTTTTTTTCGTTTATAAAGGTAAATTTTACCTTAAATCTATACGATTATTTTACGTACTTAAACGTTTTAATAGGTAAAATTTTCGACTTTTTAAACGTTGTTAATAGCTTAATTTTTTTACGTTCGAAAAGCGCCGTTTTTACGTTATATTAAACGACTTTTTTACGTAACCAAGTTATTATATCTAGGTAAGTTTTTAATAAGTTTAACGTATTAAGAAATACGGATATTTTAAAAGTATTAATCCAATTATCCGTTTCAAAAATCCCGTTCTTGTAAACGTTATAATTTAATAGGCGGCTTATTTGAAAATTAGCGAAGAACTTTTCCGTATTAATATAAATTCGTACTTTATTTAATATATCTAATATTACGTTGAGATGTTTTATATGTTTATTAATATTAGCGTTGAAAACGATAATATCGTCGATATAGGCGCGAACGAAACGTTTATGCGCAAAAAGTAATTTGTTTATAAAGCGTTATGCGAACGCTGGAAAATTACCGTAATATATTAATACTACGTTAAATCTTTCTAATTTTTAGAGATTAATAACTATTATACGGTTCCGGTATTCCTTTCGTATAAATAACTGGAAAAAAAAGTAAAACGCGTTAAAAAAGCTAAACTATTTTTTATTAGTTATATTATCTATAATATCGTCCTAATCGGATAAAGGGTATACGTCGGATATTGCAATTTTGTTTAAAAATCGAACGTTGATTATTATGTAATCTTTTTCGTATTTATCGTTTACTTTTTTTTATACGGTAAAAATTGGGACTACTATTAGGGTAAGCTCGTCTTGGAACGATGTTTTTCCTTAGGTATATAATATATTGTATTTTCAGTAGAAAACCTAGTAATCTTTATCGTTTAACAAATATATCCTAACTAGCTTTAATTATTCCTCTTATCCTTTAACAAAATCGATACGCATCTTATACTTCTCGGGTATAGGCATTATATCCTTATCCCAGAAAATGTTATAACAATCGATTAGTTAATATATCTTATCATTAATTAATAAATCCTAATTTACGATAATTATTCCGTCCTTTAATCTAATTAAAAAAACGTCTGTTAACTTTGTAATACCGTATAAAAGGGTATGGAAATCGGAAGTTACTTATTCGTTATCTCTTATACGATTTCCGCCTTTTTTAGCAGGTGAATAGGTATTTTCGACTATATTAGTCCATTTCTTTAAGGTTAGCTCTAATTTCTAATACTAGTTAATATCGTACTAGTCTGCTAACTGGGCTTCCTTATCGCCGACATAGTTATATATCGTTCTAATCTTTTCCTTTTTCTAAATAAAAAAAGCCACGTCTTAAAGTTATAAAGAATAACTTTTTTTAAGTTAAATTTATTAAGAATAAAATTAAGCACGTCCGAGTAGCTTACCGTCATATATATAAGCTAAACCGCGCGGTTTTTCTTATTAATTAACTTAGAAAGTTCGACGGAATTAATATCGATAAAAACTATAATCATAACTAAGATTACTACCGTATAAGCTACGGTAACTTTTCGTTAAATCGGTATTAAAATTATCGTTTTAAGAGTTTTCTTTTTTATTACCATATTAAAATTAATCGAAAAATATAGTTTCCTTTAACGAAATCGATCTTAACTCCGTGTTAAAGTAAAAATTCGATACTTAATAATATCCTTAATCCGAAATTATTAATAACATTAACCTTTATAACAAAATAGCTATTAATCTAGGTATTCCTAATTTATCCTCGCATATAAAAATTAAACTTAACTTAAGTGTTAATAAAAGTCCTTAAATTAACACCTTTAACGTAAATAAGATTGACCTTAAAAAAACCTAAGATTTATAACCTATGTAATCACTTATTTTCGGTTAACTAATGTCGTAAAGCTGCTAATATCTATGCAGACGTTAACCGGTTATACGTTAATATTAATTTAACCCCTATTGTTAAATACGAGGTTTTACGTAATAAACTGTTTTTTATTATTAAATCCGAGTTAACTTCGATTATCTGTTCGTCATCGAATATAAAAGATACTGTTTTTTCGGAATTAATTCTTGTTGGTACCGATTGTGAAAAATTTACAATTCGTACTATCGTAAATATCGCCGTTTTATTTAATTTAATATTACTTTTATAAATAATAAATAAAAAAAGCGTTGGTATTATATTAAGTACTGTATTATTAATATAAAAACTTTTAATTTTTCGCTTTTTATCTATAATAATTCGCTAAGTTCTTCGGGATATACGAAATATATGTTGTTTACGATATAATCTTTTATATATATATTTTCCTAGTCTGGGGTTAATTCGACCTTTTTTTCGTTAAAACAAATATAACCGTCGGCTTATAAGGCGGCTTAGTAATCATCGGCGTCTATTTCGTATTTCTATATTAATTCCTCGTTAATAAACGTATAAGTTCCGTTTTAACGTTATAATTTTCAATCGAATTTCTTATATTATTTAAAGCAACGTTAAAAACCACCTTAATTTAGCTTATTTAAACGCCTATTACGCTTCTAAGCTTAAAGATAACGTAATTCCTTACGTTACTATTTTTATCTTAAATATCCTCCTTTATAATCCCAGAACTTAGGTTAAATTAGCAAAATCTTAAAGATTTATAACTGCGCCATAAATACTCCCGGCATTAAAATCGCTTTATGTCCCGGTCGTTATTTATCTAATAAGCCGTATCGTCTTAATCGTCTAACTTATCGTACCGGTCATTTTATAATATAACGCTCATTTTCTAGGTATTATTTAAATCGGCTTTTTTAATTTTCGCCTTATCGTCTATCTTATTTAAGTATATCGTTATAAAGTCCCTTTTATCGAGCCGAAAACATAAAACTTAAAAAGAAAATATAAGTTCTAATATAAACGGGTAAGGAGTTAAAAATCGGTCGAATTTCCCCATATTTTTGCATACTTAAATAATTTAATAACATACGTTTTAACTAATTATTTTTTTAGGTTATTTTCGGAAATATCCCAATTCCGAGTTAATTATTTTAAAGCTTACTTTAGCATAATCTCAAACCGTTTTAATACAGCATTTAATACAATTGTTAAATTTAACTGAAAGTAATATATATTTTTTTCGAATAGCTATAATTTCTATTAAATTAAGGCGTTACTGCAAAATAACGACCAAACTTTTTTTAAAGATAACGGATTTCCGGTTAACCGTATCGGCCTATTTTTCTATTCTTTTAACCTATAAATATATATCGTAATAATAAACTTATTTTTAATTATAAAAAAAAAACAAATCCGTTATATTTAACTTTGTCGACGTCAGGCTAAAATAATTTAACGTCCGTTACGCGGATTTTATATAATTCCGTACCGGACATTTTAAAAGGCTAAGCTTGTAAATTAAAGTTAAGTTCAAATTAATACGTAATTTTCTTATTTTTCTAAATAAAAAAATTAAAACGCGAATAACGCCGTTATCCTTATTAACTAGGTCGGTTAAAATAATCTTCTTATCCTGGTCCGTGCCCTAGTTCGAAAACCCGGGGTCGTTTATCGAAAAGGTCGAAATTTTTGGCGGTTTAAACGTTAACCTAGTCGATATTTTCTTTAAAGTTACGAACTTCTAAGGCTCCGGCTTTTTTAGCGGTTTGGGCATAATTGTTCTCGAACTCCTTAACTAGTTTGGCGCCTTAAATAAAGATATTTTTAATCTTTTAAACCGGTTTGGCATTTTAAACGAAAATACCGTTAGCTTTTTAATCTGGTTTAGCGTTTTAAATAAAAAAGCTCTCGGACTTTTAGACAAGTTTAATAATCCGGTTACTACTGTTCTTTAAACCTTCTAATTTTTCTAAGCTTCTTAACGCTAATTTTATCTATTATTCCGGTTTATTTAATTATTCTAGCCGTATTTTCTTTTAAAAGAAATTTTCGATTTAGTCGTTTTTGCCGATAAGTAATTTAACGGTTAAGAAAATAAGCTTAAAAGTAGATTTAAAAAACTTTTCCGAATTTTCCTAATAACTCAAAAGTTCTTTCGAATATAATATAAAAATAATTCGTATATTATAAAAGTTATTAGGTACGCCGTCCAGGTAACTTACCCTTTCTAATAATTATAAAATACTTTCGTATTTTCGTTTAGCAGTTCGCAAATCTTGATTTTAAACGATAAAAATATATACCTATTATATTTTTTAAGATAAATATCATTATAGATGTTAAATTTATCAAATATTGCTTATAATTCGCAACTTTTCCCGGATAAATACAAAATAACCGGAAAAACTAAAATAAAAACCAATTTTAAACTCGGATAATAAATACTACTTATTAAAGATAACGTTAATTCTATAATAAAAAACGGAATATTAATAAATAATAACGTAAATAAATTAACAATAATTCACGTATTACAAGTAACCAAAAGTAAAATACGTATAACTATATATATATAATTACTCTGCTTTTTCTTCGTTAAAATCTAGAAAATAATACTGCTACTTATTACTAAAAAAACGGGTCATCTGATCAATAACTATGTAATCCCTAACAAAAATAATTCGGACCAAATAATAAATTATTAAGGCTTAATATATTTAAATCTGTCGATCTTAAAATTAAACACAACGTATTTAATTAAAAAAGTATTTTTATTCCGCGTCTTAAGATTTTACCGATATCAAATATATTTACATTTTTTAAACCGATAATCCGTTATATTAAGAAAACTTTAACTTTTAATACGGTTATTAAACTTTTAAACGACCTTAATAATATCCGCAAGCCTTAAAATTTAATATATTATTAAATAATTATCCGATAATTAAATCTTTTTTCCAGTATAAATTTCGTAATATAGTACTTAATTAAGATATTTTATTATTTTAAACATTTTGTCGGCAGATGTGGTGATTTATTGTTAGAGGTTGAAAGGATTAAAAGGGCTTTGATTTGTGGCCCTAGGATTGCAAAGACAAAAAAGCTGAAGGCTATATCTAGCTGCTCTCCCCCCCAGTTGGAAAGAACTAGGACACATTAGGAACCACAGCCTGAAGAATGCAACATAATTTGCCCACACATTTATTATAACTAAATAATCCGTTACTTTTTAAATTATAATTATCTCGATACGTATTATTATTAATCGAAATAATTACAAGTTTAGTATTTAACCCGGTTTTAAATATTATTAAATTAACGATTAATAACCGTTAGTTAGTATTAATTCTTTTATTACCTTTTAAATATTTAAACCTTACCGTATTATCTCGAAATCTACGTTATCGGTTTCGATTAGTCTAATAAATCCGCGTATTATTAATCGGTTTTCTAAATCTTTTTTTAATAGCGAGATTTTACGCCTTTTTAATCTTTAACTTGAACGTTAACGAGATTTAATCTAAGGTTAAAATAATGATAATATAATAAATTAATTAATATTTATATATATGGAAAGAAATACGTTTGTATTATTATTAAAAAAATCTTATTAATTCGGATAAATTATTTAAAATTATATGTATTAATTAAGTTAATAATCTAATTAATAGGTAGTACTTACGATAACAAATCGGAAACGAAAACTTTTAAATAATTGCAAATATTAAATTTAATATAATTTTTAAACTTTAAAACAAAAAATAAAATATTATTATTTAATCTTATAACGTAGAACATAAGCGAGTCGGCTGCGTATTACGTAACTTTTTCCATACCTAATAAAATATCTATAACTGTACGAAAACGTTTTAAAATTTAATATAATTTTGCTAAGGTATTCATTAAGTAATCGTCTGAACGATAATAAAATTACATTAGAATCCAGTCGGTTTTGGAATTAATATAAATTTATTTTGAAATATTATGATATTATATTTAAATTTTTAATAAAACCGTAAATACTTAACGGAATCTTTTAATATTTTACGTATATTTTTACAACTATATAGGAAACTTCAAACTATATTTTTTAATTTTATAAACAATTTTATTTAGGTAATATTAAAAAGGTAGGTTTAAATTTGAGGCCAAAATATATATCTGTTTATTTCTTAGAAAATATATATACCGAAATTTTGCCGATTTTATTTAGCATATATTACCCAATTTTAAAAGAGATAACAAACTTATAACAAGTTTAGGAAAGCCTTTATAGTTTTATAACTTAATTTTCGTATTTTTAAAAAAAGTGTAAGACTTATATTTCATGTAAAATAATAAGACTTTAGCCTATTTAAACGCGGTTTTCGACTTATATAATAAATTTAATATAAAAAGTAATATTATTTTAAAATTTAAATTTAAATCCGTTAAGAAATCGTTGTTTTCTAATAATTTGAATTAAAGTGGAGAAGGTCACGTGCAAACCGGCTGACTCGCTTATGTGGTACGTTATTGTAAGGGTATAGGCCCCGGGGCGTACCCTACTTAAGTGCGGACAAGGACTTTTAAAGCATGAAGCGTTGGCTGATCTTTTAGTCATGTACCGGAGTGGCTAGTCCTTTTCATTCCCTTACACAGCGCATATTTAGCATTTCGTAACAACCTAACTTTACTTATTTATTATTTAATATCAATAATATAAAACGCCTTATAAAAAAATCTAAGATAACGCTCGCCGTTTAAGTTAAAAAACGAAACCTAAAACTTATAAAAAGCTTAGTTCTATATACGATATTGTCGATACTACTATAAGCGCCTAATATCGCGATAAACGCGTTCGAACTAATACTACCCCCAATTCGCGAAAATTAACGCCGATCGAAAAAAAATCAATTATCGAACGAATTTTTAACCTAAATACGTAAACGTTTCTTATCCGACTCTAATACGTTAAAAAGATAACGAATTTATTACTTACTTAACGGGTCGTAATATACGTCGAAATTAATTAAGCGTCGAACTTCGTTAAAC
>QJNZ01002347.1:0-21081 GCA_004155055.1 Monosporascus sp. CRB-8-3 | reverse complement strand
CAAGGAAAATTTGCCTCTTGAAGAAAGGGGCATCGTGGTGATATCAACGTCCCGCATTGACCCCAAGCTTTAAATAAAGAAAACAGTGCAATGACGTAGTTCAGCGTACCACTTAGGACGCAGATCCACACATGCCGTGGAGTTGAAGCTCTTGCTTTATATTGGCTTCTGCAGCCATAGCGTTCTCGATCTCCTGTAGCGGGCCGCCCGTCGGATACAGGGCTTCCAGCGGCACCTCCCTGACGGACGGCTCGGCATCGAAGTCATCCAGCCTCGCCTCAACGATGTTTCCGTCTCCGTATTGCGGCTCCCGCAGGACTCGCATGATTACTACAGCGCATTGTCCCGGCGTGAGCGCCACGTCCTCCTTGCGGAGCATACCGCGGCAATGGTCCTGATCGAATAGGGGCGTCTTTGATCACGCAATCTTTACGTTAGTACTAATAGCGTCGCCGCATGAACAGGTACAGAACCCGTGGAGGGACGTACGAAAACTGCGCCTGGGCATACACACGAGTTTCGGATGCCCAAGATCCTCCTCAGGCTCCCGAGACACTTGACGAAGTTGACGACGGCTGCCTTACTCGCGTAGTATAACGGCATAATCATCCTGTGGGTGTACCCGGCCATGCTCGATATCCACATGAGATTTCCTTCGAGGTTGCGGTTCTCCATCCAGTAGTCGAGCGCGATCTGCGCCAGCCTGATCGGCCCTAGGGCGTTCACCGCGAACGTCTTGTACTGGCCCACTGTAGCATCGGCGGGATCCTCGGAGAGCTTCGAGATTCTCGGCGGGTGCCAGAACGCCGAGGACGGAGGTTCGAACATGCCGGCGCCGTTCACAACGATATCGATCCGTCCGAAGGTCTGCACGGCGGCTTCCCATAGGGAGGTGAGATGCGTCCAGTCGGACACGTCGGTTCTGTGGAACATGGCGGACGGTCGGCCGGGCTCAGCCGGCGGATGAGAATACGCATTGACGGTATCCTCGGCTTCGGGACGAAGGCGCAAGTCTGCGATCATTACGGAGCAGCCAGCTTCGAGGAGGTGCTTTGTCAGGGCGTGGCAGATGCCCGAACCACCTCCCGTGACGATGGCGAATTTGCCATCGACTGGGTAGAATGCCATGACTGAAAATGCAAAAGCAAGAAAGGTCCCAAGAGCTTAATCTCATCAGGATATTCGTCTCGGTCATCCTAGAGAAACAATGGGTATATATATGCTGGGTGTGGTCCTACGGCACATATTCCATCGTCCTCCGTACCCTGATGTTCAGCATTGCATACAACAATGTCAATGCTTACTATTACCCAAATCGGAAGCAAGCCCAGCGCATACTGGCTGGAAGCAGGCGTCATGCAGGGTGTGTCGCACGGCACCAAGCCTATCATCACTTCGTTTCCGATCGAGATATCTCGCGTGCCGTTCCGAAGCGAGCCATGGATCGTTCTCCGATGGGATCGGGACAGATCCCATTGGTCTTCCTTCATGTGACAGGTCTTTCATGCCCGCATAATTAACGGTGCGGGTAAGGATGGAGATCTTAAGGGCTGGCTCGGAATTCCGGATAGATAGGATGCTTCCGTTCTGATAGGGTGTGTTTTAATGTCTCAGAACCCAAGTCTGGCCATTGTCATATCTTTTCTATGCCCTGGACATATTCTCCATGCGGAAGGCATATGAGATCATCTCTTATGGGTGTTACCTCCCAGTCTATGTGGTGAACATTTAGAATCGGAACGTACACCGTGTACCCGGCCACATTGAAGAAGGGATGAACGTGTCAGTTTCTAAGTATATCATGCCTTGGGACTGGGGAGGAGTTCGATGCAACTAACTCAATTTTCACGACAATACCAGACGATAATAAATCTTTTAAAATCCTTCACAGAGTGAATAAGATGGTAGTATCATTTAACCCTCAGGATCGCAAGTCTGGACATGTTGTGGAATTATAGCTACGACCAACGTCTTATGGCAAAGTTTTAATGACTCGGTACCGTTGAGTGTCCCTTGACATACGAAGGATCATGGCATAGTTGAATGCCCCAAGAGGATTCCTAACAACGTGGACGCTCCTCGGCTGAGCCGGAAGGTTACCTAGAGAATGATGGACATGAGGACGTATACATAGAAATACAATATGTGTGAGTGAAGGTGAAGGTCCAACGTGACGAGAGGTGAGGACTTGCATCAAGTATATGTACGTATCTTCGATATGTCGAGAGTAATATGTTGACCAAAAGGGCAGTTACGTCCTGCGTCACGAAGTGGTTGATCAATGAACTTTTTAGACACCCAGGGATGACAGTAGTGTAATAGGATTTCTAAGGACGAAACATCCACAACCATTATATCAGGTTGGATCCCATATCACTACACCAACCACTCACCAGGTAAAACTTAGCTACATACACCTACATCCTCGTCATATTTATTCTCAGTCCAGTCGGTTGCTGGTATCAAACGGCTCCTGCACCGCGGCCTGAGTTCATGTAAGGCACTCCTTCTGTTTGTTAAGATTCCTCTCACACACTGGCCACTAATTAAGAACACACAACGCAGCGAGGCGATGCATTATCATCTCCATTAAACATCGATATTACACAACATATTGCCACCTCTTCCAGGTTAAGGCAACTACTGACGGTCAAGTATTAGTTACTCGGCTGGCTGGTACCGTTGAGACGAGGGAGTACATACGAAAAGCGCAATCCGTGAGTCCAGAAGAGGTACCTGGATACTGCGACCACACTCCAACCTCGCCGCGTATGTGGGTTCTCTTTACATCTAATTGTCACGTTTGGATTAAATTCTAGGTAGTGGTATTTAACATTTCATTTTAAGTCTCCCCCTGCAAACGACAGTCACGATGGCCAACGCATTCAACCCCCAATCCCAACCTGAGTTCGAGGCTTCCTCTTACCAACCCGTTATTTCCGACCTCGTTGGAAATATCGCCGCTCCCGAGGACCTCACGAACGAACAGAATACCATAGAGGTCGCTAGTGCTCAAGAGCCTGCAGCATCACCCATGCAGCTGCCCAAAAAGCGCGGTAGACCCGCAAAGGCTAAGCAAGAGGCGTACGGAGTCGCTTCCAATGCGTCAATGCTGGCTTTCGTTCGCGGCCAGTCCCCAGGCACCTCGTCACTGGAAGCAGCTTCGACGCAGAGTGTCCCGCGAAAGCGAGGTAGACCTCCCACCAAGAGCGTCGAGGGTCCGCGAAAGCGCGGCCGTCCTCGCAAGCATTCTCTCGGCGCGGGCATAGCGGACGAGTTAGCCCCCGGTCCCGGCATTGGCCTTGCTAACGGCAGCGACGCGTCTCGTCGTTCCAAGCGCGTGTCTTTTGCGGAACAGCAGCAAGAGAACGGCGCAGAACACGAGGATCACGCCCCGGGTGCCGATGGTTTCACACAGAAGCTCAAGGATACCATGAAGGAGGTCTTCATCAGAGACGCCATTCACGTAGATGGTGGCCTGTAAGTGTTATTCCCCGGCTATTTACTTTCCTCTTCGGTGACCTGTCGAGACCCAAAGCAGCCTTGCTTTTTGCCGGCGACCGGGTGCCCGACTCTTTGCACGTCGCATGCTACTTCTCTTCTATATGGGGACATTTCTCAAGTATTAGCGACTAACTAGGGGCATCTAGGTGGGTTCATCACGAGACGGCCGTCCAGATGCAGCAATTCTTCGCACCGATGTTGGCGATCCGTGATGGCCCGGTTTTCTTCCCGGCTGAGCTCGCCGAGGCTATCCGCGAGCAGCTTTCCGAGCAACCAGCTTCTTGAGGCGTATATGCTGAGTTATGGAAGCTGAGTTATGGAGGGTACGGAGTGGCTGGGTCTTCTTCGAGCTGCGAGGATGGGACTTTGCATTGTCTGCTTCGTCGGTAAATGCCAAGGGTGGGATTTGGCGAAATATGGACTGGAGAGTTGACTGCTGATAGCCACCACGTCCAACAGTTAAATCGATGCGTTTATATCGTCCGCCACTCTTCTATGAAGACCCATCGTTGACCAGGATGACATATACTATCTAGTGATGTATCAGCTGTGAATAACTGGAATAACCCCGCGCCAACAAGGCGCCCTAACTTCCAGCCCTCTGGGGACACAATAACAGCTGGCTTGGTCGACTGCGCACGCAAGCTTTCTGTTCTGTCTTGTCCGTTGGTTTATAATGCTCGGAAAGTGCACGACCTAGCATAATGTTAGAGCCTCATATAACGCATAGCAGCCCCAAGCAAGGCAAGCAAGACGTCCGTACGGTTTGGTGCGGTAAATGTATGGCTCCCGAATATAACCGTCAGGGATGCCGGACACTTTGTCACTGCCCGTCGATCTCCAAAGCGACTACGAACACAAACATCGCGAAGCACACGGAATGCACCGCTAAATGGACAGCAGGTCCACCAAGCGTCAACTGCGCAGCCGCACCGTCGCCCCCGGCGCCGGAGCGGAGACGGACATACGCACGATAGCAGGGCCAGACGTGGTACGACCCGAGCGCGGCCGCCAGCAGACGGCAGGCGACCACATCGAAGCTGCCGGGCTCGAGCAGCACGAAGATGCATACGAGGACAGACGAGAGGAGCAGGCCGCCGTACTGCCGGAGAATCAGCTTCGCGGCGGGCGTGCAGCCCGGCAGCTGCTTCTCCGGTGTCAGGATGAACGACAGCGCCGCGGGCGTCTCAACCAGCGCGTGCGCGGCGAAGGGCCATCTGAGCGGGATCATCACGGTGAGGTAACGCAGGCCTTGTTACTGTTATTCCTTTCCTAGATGTCGCCGCGGGTGGGATTGTTGCTCTAACAACAGCAAATAAAGCCGACTAGAGTAAAATGGAGCTGCGTGTTGACATGTGACAGAAGACAGGGATGCGGAGAATCTAAGGTTTCCGAGAATTGATTGGTCGGTCCACTTCGCATAGCCCCTAGCATTAACTATAATAATCGACAAGGGGGTTCGGTTCGCACATTGTCGGCCCGATACATATGGCGACCAGCTGGCAGGAGACAGAGCCCTGGCTAAATTTTTGAAGAGATAAGGAATAAGGTTCCCCGTCACTACCGTCACTGGTTCCTCAGTAAAACAAAAAGCCAGAGGAGATACGGAGCCATCGTATCACAAACGTTTCAGGCCTTCCCTTGTCCTCATGTCGGCTGTTACCTTTCCGTAGACTCCTTGGTCGCTCTGGGAAATCGGCTATACATGTTCATAGGCGTAATGTAAGGTACGGGTAGTAGGTAATGCTCCCCTCCTCAAGCCATTGTTATGTAAGGGATGTACCACGGTCCCTGGACCGGCCCGGCGGGATTGCTGAATGAGGGAACAAGATGCGTCAGTAGCTTGTCACCCGCAACGCTGGTTGGTTGAACTTGATCGCTTACCTTATCGAGATCGGGCTCCACTTTTGAGATGTGGCTGCGCCGCAGGTACAGCCGTAGCTAAAGCTTTCGATCAAAAATTAGGTTTGGGGATTTAATATCTTACTAAATAGTTTTATTTTAAAAATTATATAAAATAATAAGCTATAATGTTTTAAATTCGATTTAAATATTTTTATAAACTTTAAAAGCTAACTTATTAAAATAATTTTTTAAAATATAGCTTTAATATAAGAGTACTTACTTTATAATAACGAAACAAAAATAAAATAAAACGAAATTTATTCTCGCTGGCTCGTTACGAGTATTTGGAATTTGATTAGTTGAATTTTAGGTTGTGGAGCGGTACTTGAGTGACTTTGAAGAAATTGGAGAACGAGCCAGGGATGCCTGGGCTAGCTGAGGTAAGTTCCCAATTGTCCTGACGTATTCCATTCCCAACCCATCATCCGGGACGCCTTGGCAGCTCACAGCTATACTATGTCATTTTCCAGTTTAGGTAACTCATATACGTATCATTCTCCATGATCCGTAGAAATGAGCCTGGGGCTCTAATACCTACATAGTATACTTGCCAGAACTTACCTGGGTAGTTGTGTCGCTCACTACTGAACTCGTCCAGTTCAGCTTTAAACTTCCAAGTCGTCGAAATCGTTCCATTGACAGTCAATCATTTCCCCACCTATCTACCGACTAAGTCGCGTGCTTGCACGACTTCAAGACTATCGTCGCTCGCTAGAATTGTCCCCTCTACCCCAGTATGGCAACGCCGAACACCTTTGGGGAGCTGGGTCTCTCCATCGTCGGCATTGGTACTCAGTACCCGCCGTACTCCCTAGAAGCGGGAGAGCTTGAAAAGCTCGGTACCAAATACTACCCAGAGTCGGCTGCGTAAGGTCTCATGTTCTGCCAAAGCTTTTGGAGGCCGCCATTTTTGACCTTGCTCGCTCCAGGATGAAGAAAGTTCTCTGCATAAACCAGTATACAGGCATTGACACACGATCGTCCGTAGTCACGGCCGACCACCCCATCGTGAACAAGCCCCTGGCGCCCACGATAGCCGAGTTGCACGAGATATTCATGTCCGACGGAGTGCCGTTGGCCGTGGAAGCCGCGAGGAAGGCGATAGCAGAGGCCCGGATCGACATTTCCCAGATCACGCACATCGTAGCGACCACTTGCACGAACAGCGCGAACCCGGGCTTTGACCACTATGTCGCGAAGGGGCTGGGCGTAACGCAGCCGGTGGAGAAGGTCTTGTTGCACGGGGTGGGCTGCTCTGGCGGTTTGGCGACGCTTCGGACCGCCGCCAACTTAGCGCTGGGTCATAGCTTCAGGCGGAGGCCCGCAAGGATATTATGCGTTGCGCTGGAGGTCACTACCACGCTCGTGCGCCATGAATTAGACAGCATCAATGAGCAACAAGAGACGCGGATAGGCGCCTGTCTATTTTCGGATTGCGCCAGTGCTTTGGTTTTGAGCAACGGAATCGGCGAACCGACCCGCGAACCGGTGTACCAACTCCTTTGTTGGGAGCACAAGATCATTCCTGACACCGAAAGCGACCTTGGCTTCGATGTGCATCCCGCGGGGTGGAAAGTCGTTCTGACACCGCGCGTGCCGAGCTTAACGGCCAAAGTATTGGCGCCGAGCTTTGCACAGTTATTGGAGGGCGTGCCGGGTTTGCCGGCGGAATATCGAGAGGCGGCGGACTTCGACTGGGCGATGCATCCCGGGGGCGCGACGATCCTCTCGGGCGCCGAGCGCGCGATGGGCATCTCGCCAGAGCACATGCGCGCCAGCTACGACACGTACATCAACCACGGAAACTCGAGCTCGGCGACGATATTCAGCGTCATGGACCGCCTGCGGAGCAAGGAGATGGACGCGCTCGCGCCCGGCGGGCGGGTCCGCGATTTCGTCGTCGGCTGCGCGTTCGGGCCCGGCGTCGCTGTGGAGATGTGCATGCTGAAGCGGAACCTTGGCGCGCGGGGTGTCGGCGGTCTCCAGACGCCGTCCGAGACGGACAGCGAGGCCAGCAGGAGCAAGGCCGGCGAGGACCAGGACTGGGCGAGCGTCGACCCCAACAGCTCCGTGCCAGACACGCCGGAACCCGAGGTCATGCCGGCGTCGGCTGCCACCGCTGGGAACGAGGATTTCGTAACCGAGGCGATAGCAGATGTAGACTTGGACTGAGGGATTAAAAGGAGCGAGCGAGCAAACATTGCTTAGGTTTCGCGTCCGGGGGCCTAGACTTTTGCTGATACATGAACCGTTGGCCTTTGGCAATAGAGGGACCCCGTTGATTGATATGAGCGCGAGTACGCCGCCCTAGGAGGGCATCCTGGAGGCAACTTGGCCTTCTACTAGAAATAGAAACGTATTATTCGAAACTTCGGGGAATCCTATGTGAGAGACCAGTTTGAAAGTTCTAGGTAAACGTGCGTTGGTGAAATCAGTTAGTTCCGTGGCACAGTTTACAACAAGACCCTTATCATTGGATGCCCGGATATCAGCTTGAGCCCCTTCCCCTTTCGAAGGCCGAGCATCAGCCTTATGGCTGCGTGATGCCGTGAATAACAACAAGGTACGAGTACGTAAAGCGCTGACAATGATCAAGGATGCCGGCAAATAATTTTTCCGGACTCTTAATCCCCGTCTTTCTCGTAGCATGTGAGCACATCCTCCGTGTTAAGCTCCAAGTCCTAACTGGATTCGCCACGTTCAAAGTAACTGTGACGCATTTAGAAAGACCCAGGGGTTCTGAGTACAACCCCTACCGCCTCTCGAGTAAGGCTGCCGAGGACATTCAATAACAGAGGATGCCAAGGCATTCGCAGGCCGGCTCCTACACATAAAGACAGCCGAAGCCAGATGGATACTCAACACTAGCAGCGAATTGAAAAGGCGGCCAGCAGCACCACATACGGTATATATAGACAGAGAACTCGGGACTACGAAGATTACCGTCGTCCTAGCTGCTCGCAGTCTGCGTCCTTAACTTCAAGCACGCTCAAACCAGACGAGTCTGATATTACGCATTTTACTTTGTAGCTGAGGCCCATATATCCACAATGGCGGGACGGGTGGGAGAGAGAGAGACGGGGACATAAACGTTGTTCGGATACCCCCCCGTGGGCCCAACAATCATCGCGTTGGACATCGACCATCCCCATGACGTAGGAATGCTTCCAAGCGAGGACCATCGCCAAATTACACCATCGTCTCTCGTCGCACCAAAATCGAAAGCCTATCGGGTGCCCAATTTAAGATATAGCAGCGACCATCCATTGAGCGAGGCGCCGGGCGCAGGCAAGTTCCGTCAGGATCTCGCATCCCGCCTCGAGGCTGCGTAACTTAGCCCTGGGCCTTGGGAAGGATAGTTCAAGGCGAAACACGGGAAGAAACTCAAGTCCATCGTTCGAGAAACCGTCCATTGGCTCCGTGACGTCGGTGTCTGTTTAGCTGATCTCAAACTTGGTGTCTGGTATGAAGCTATCACATGATCTGATCACTCATGGGGACGCCGCCTTCAATAACGGGGACCAGGCTTTAACTAGTCTAGCGTAATCATACTGCTGCTATATCTGCGTACAATTCCGTTGGAACATTGGGGCCTGAGGAGGAAACATGCCTTGTGATTTGGAAATCGATAGCCTTTAGAGCAATCCCCACCATGTTTGCTTGGGGGGCGGTTGAGGGGAATCCAATTGACGAATTAGGCTGAAATAACATTTCGAACTTCCACAACCGGTTAGTGCTGCATTCCAAAATTCCAGGAACCAAGCCCCAAGTGGACAGGGGTCAGATATATGCGATACGGGGAGGGGTCTTGGGTTCCATAACTGATCGCCTCTCCCCTCGTGATATATAAATCCAGGCGGTCGGATGTCGGGGCGGTCGACTCCTCGCCGACATGGCGCATATACACCTGCGCTCTATTTTTTCGTCCTTATCTCTTTCGTACTTGTCGTCGGGGTGATGTCCGTCGACAAAATGGGCTTCCCGTTGTTTCTCCTATTTCTTCCGCTCTCGGGGTCGGTCCTGGGGAATTGCCACACCTCCAACTCCCCCGGCCTGCCCATGGTAATCAACACATGGGGTGGCCCCTTCACGGCAGCCACCGATGAGGCATACCTCTCTCTGCTTAAACCGGGGACCTCGGCCCTCGACGCCGTGGAGATCGGGTGCACGACGTGCGAGGCGAACCAGTGCGACGGCAGCGTCGGGTACGGCGGCTCCCCGGACGAGAACTGCGAGGTGAGGCCCGCCCCGCCCCGCCTACCCTAAACAACGGGGTGAGGGAGACGGAGCCCCGGACTGCTGCTGACATATGCGACCCAGACCACGCTCGACGCCATGATAATGGACGGGACGACGATGAAGTCGGGCGCCGTGGCGGCCCTGCGGCGCGTCAAGAACGCCATCTCGGTCGCGCGGCACGTGCTGGAGCACACGACGCACACGCTGCTGGCGGGCGACCTCGCCACCGACTTCGCCGTCTCGAACGGCTTCACGGCCGAGAACTTGACGACCGAAGACTCGGCCGCGTCGTGCGCCGAGTGGAGGGCCGGCGGCTGCCAGCCCAACTACCGCATCAACGTGACGCCGGACCCGGCGGGCTCGTGCGGGCCCTACAGGCCCCTGGCCCTCAACTCCTCGTCCGCCGAGTACGCCGGCCGGCTCGTCCCGCGCGGCCCGCCCATCGGCCACGACACCATCTCCATGATCGCCCTGCACTCGTCGGGCGCAATGGCGGCCGGTACCTCGACTAACGGCGCGGGCCGCAAGGTGCCGGGCCGCGTGGGGGACGGGCCGATTACGGGGAGCGGGTCGTACGTGGACGGGGACGTGGGGGGCTGTGGCGCGACCGGCGACGGCGACATCATGATGCGCTTCCTTCCGTGCTACCAGGCGGTCGAGAACCTGAGGCTGGGCATGACGCCCAAGCGGGCCGCCGAGGATGCGGTGAGGCGCATGCTTCGGAAGTACCCCGAGGTCGCCAGCGGGATTGTCGTCGTGAACAACAAGGGTGAGCACGGGGGGGCCGGCTCCGGGTGGACTTTCACCTATGCGTATCGGGGCGGTGGCATGAACGCCACGACTGTGGTCACCGTTCCACCGATTGACGAGGTCGCGGGCTTGTAATAGTAATAGTACATACTAAAGGAGATATTTTATCATCTTCTTTTCGGATCAGATCCCAAAGACCTCATTAATATCGTGGGTCCCATGTTATAAGTTACTCGTGTCCTGTCAAACAATTAGGACGTCGTAAGATGTGGGGTAAGTTAGGTATCACGGAAGCGCCATAATTGGTTCGAGCGTTTCCTACTCCTCACCGACGCTATTCGATACGCACAACAGTCGGCGGGTTAGACAAGCAAATGCATAGAATGACAAGCGGGAGGACGGTGTGAGGCGAGTCAGAGTAATATCAATTTCTACAAAACCCGCTAAAAGTACCTGTTCAGAAGCCACGCGCACCTTTACCACATAGCGAGGCTTTATGCACGATCTACAAAGTTCCATATACAGCCGCGATCAGCTCCACCTCAGTGCGTCATGGCGTCCTCGAAGAGGTCCCGCAGCTGCTCCCTCTCTCGCTCGAGCTCCCCGGCGAGGCCGGGCGCCAGCATGAGGACGCGCGCCTGCGGGATGGTGCCCTCGACGAGGGCGTCGACGTGCTCGGGGCCGAAGCCGAGCCCCCGGAGGCCCGCGGGCTGGTCACCGAGGTCGGCGAGGAACGCGGTGAGCGCGTCGGCGAGCGCGCGCCCGGCGTCCTCGCGCTTGACGCGCGTCACGTCAACGCCGAACGCCTCGGCCGCCGCCAGGTGCCGCTCAGGGTTCGACGGCCCCGTGAACCGGAACACTGCCGGCGCCGACACCGCCACCGACACTCCGTGCGGGATGATCGGCTCCGATACCTCGTACCCCGTGTGCCGGTAGCCCGGGTTCTGCCCGGAGATCGGGTAGGACATGCCTGGGGACTAGGTCAGCGGCCGTTCGTCGCCCGTGTCGGACGGACGGTCAGGTAGCGTGAGAGGAGCGGGGAGTGCGGGGAGATTGGAGATCAAGGGGGTATATAAGTACGTACCGTGGCAGAGGTGGACGCCGGCGTTCCCGAACCCGACGCCGGCGAGTGTGGCGGCGAGCAGCATCTCGCTCTGGGCCTCGAAATCCTCGGGGTCCTTAACGGCGCGCGGAAGGTACTTGACGGTGCTGCGCAGCGCGCTGAGCGAGAATATGTCGCTGATGGGGTTGGCGCCCTGGTAGGCGGGGCGCAGGATGGGGTTGGCGGGCCGCGGCGTGCGCTCGTTGAAGGGGATCGCCGTCCACGACTCGAGCGAGTGGCACAGCACGTCGAGCCCGGAGCTCGCCTTGACGGCCGCCGGCATGGTCCGCGTGTTGAGCGGGTCGCAGAGGCCGAGCGTCGGCTTCAGGTTGCGGTGCGCGATGCCCGTCTTGGCCCGCTTGGCCACGAGGTCGAAGATGGCCGTCCCCGTCGTCTCGCTCCCTGTGCCCGCCGTCGTCGGGACTGCCACCAGCGGCTTCAGCTTCCTGTCGATCGGCCGCCCGTTGCCCAGCGGCGCGTTGACGAAGTTCAGGAAGTCCGCCTCCGGGTACTCCGTGTACAGGTTCATCAGTTTCGCCGTGTCGATGACCGAGCCCCCGCCCACCGCCAGGAAAGCGTCCGGCCGGTACGGCTTGGCGAAGTCAATGGCCTCCTTTATCCTGTTGCATTTATTTGAGATGGGTCGTTTCCCCCAGCGACGGTGGGAGAAAAAAAGGGGACTTACGAGCTATCCTTGGGCTCGATCCGGACCTTGTCGAAGATCTCGTACTGGATGCCCTCCCTCGCCAGCGCTTCCTCGACTTGCTGCACGGCGGTCAGTCGTCTGACGGTTGAGTCCGTGACGACGCAGACGCGCTTTGCGCCCATATTCTTCATGTCCATGCCCACTTCCTGCGTGCAGCCGGGACCGAAGCGGATAGACGACGCCGCCATCTCGAAGGCGTACTCCTTCTGCTGGGACGGATCCACCGGGGAGGCGAAACCACGCCGCGCAGCCGTCCGCTGAGCGTACCGGTCGATCTGGGGCCTTGCTTGGTGAGGATGGTGATGTCCCGGATTGGAATGGCACGGGCACGACGGCGGGTGCGTGTACTGCACTGTCCTTAACAGGCTTACTGCCCTCATTGCGGCCTACCATGACGGTTGTATCAGGATCTATTCTTTCAACTCACTCGCCGCCGCTCAGGACTTACATTTGGCGCGACTCGGATTGCGGTAACCATCTTGGCGACTGGCAATGCTTCTCTTGTCACTTGTCACTATTGAGTCCTATTTGACTGATACAGCTATAAAGTTATAGTGCGTAAACGAACTTCTTCCCCGTCCTTGGCCCAGGCTTACGGGGTATAATCTGGAAATGGCGGGAATGCTGGCGTCAACTAGAGCTAGTCACCAAGCTGGCTGGTGACCGTCTGGGGAAGATGTGGGGTAATGGTAACACTGGGGTGGAGAGACTGGTGTCCATTCAGCTCAGCAGTCTCGGCAACTGAGAAATCTCCGCAGAGTATATATAACATAACGCTTTTGGTGAGCTCTTCAATTGAATTCAAGGAGTCTGCTTACGTAGTTTAAGTAGCTATCTTTGCCCCTCTTCAAGACAGTCTCTAACGATCCGGTTGGCTTGCCACCACTATCCCATTTGTATACTACAGTACTTTAACGCAATCGGCGGGTCTGGCGCTACTGATAATAAATGGAGGCTTTCACGAATCATCGAGCACTCTGGGCCTAAATAGGAAGCCGCGCGCAAGAAACGACCTGTCAATCCAGTCCACTGCATGCTGTTAGTTCGGCGTGACTCTGATACCGAATATACGATCACTGCAGAACACTGGAAAAGGTTGCCTGCTGAGGGGAATGTCCCGGTTATCGGTCCTGATCTTTTCGAAATGACGGTATATATAAATAACAGGGCCGAGACCTTGGCTTCTGTGTCGCCGTCGACCGAGGCCACGCACTGGAGCGATTCTGTTAGTTAAGACTCGGCTAAGAACGTGATGTCAACTTCGAGTTCAGCCAGAAACACGCAGCCGCGGATGCGGATCCGTGAACTGCTCCCGAACATCTTCCTTGGCGACTGGAAACCCGGGCCTCTCAATTCAATTACGGACGTGGCCGGGGTGCGGGTTCATACGCAGGAGATATTCGCCGACGGGGGAAACGTCAACACAGGCGTGACATGCATTCTGCCGCGCGAAGACTGGTTCTGGAAGGCATGCTACGCCGGGCTGTTCAGTTTTAACGGCGCCGGTGAGATGACGGGCAGCCATTGGATCAATGAGACCGGGCTGTTGCACTCCCCCGTCGTCATCACCAACTCATTTGCCGTCGGCGCCGCCTATCAAGGGATTTACGAGTATGCCATCAAGTCTCAAGGCTTCAAGAAGGGGGAGGTCGATTGGTTCTTGCTCCCTGTGGTCGCCGAGACCTTCGACGGTTATCTCAACGATTTGACCCAATTTGCCGTTAGGCCGGAGCACATCATCAAAGGTCTGGAGAGCGTCTCCAGCGAGCGCGTCAGAGAAGGTGCTGTCGGAGGCGGAACGGGAATGATTGTAAGGGATCCCATGAGTTGCATCTTACCCTTTTATTGCTGAACCTTGTTATTCCAGTGCCATTACTTCAAGGGCGGGACAGGAAGCAGCAGTAGACTTGTGCCGGGTTTCGATGCCAAGGGCGAACTGAAGACTTACACGATAGCCGCACTTGTGCAGGCCAACTACGGAAAGAAAGCGCATCTTCGCATTCAGGGTGTCCCAGTGGGTCGGATCCTGGCCGAGGAAGCTGCCAAAGCGGCCGAGAATGATGCGGCTCAGAAGGCGGCCCAGGAAGAACTCGAGGCCGAGAAGAATCGCAAGGACGGGAGCATCATTGTCATCCTCGCGACGGACGCGCCGCTCCACCCGATGCAGCTCCAGCGAATCGCCAAGAGGGCCACGGTTGGTCTCGCCAGGGTCGGGGGTAACGGTCATAACCCATCCGGTGACATCTTCCTAGCGTTCTCTACGGGGAACGGCATACCGGTGCAGACGATATCAATGGATCGTCGGGCAGTTGATCCCTTGAAGCCAACCACCATAACAGCGGAGGTTGTGGATGACTCCTCGATCAATGGGCTCTTCGAGGCAGCAGCAGATGCTACGGAGGAGGCAATATACAACGCCTTGTGCATGGCAGAGACGATGACGGGGAACAAGGGACACAGGATTGAAGCGTTGCCGCTCGAGAGGGTAAAAGAGATCATGTCCAAATATTTGTAAAGGGCCGTAGAAAACTGGATCACAGCAATGAAACCAATTCCAGGCAGACATCGCAAACTTCAATGTCAGGAGCATGGCGAGTAATGGGGGTATGCAGGCTAGCCTTGTAGACATAAGCCTGTCTCGGAACATGTCCAACAAAGATGAATGAAGCTTGTGCCTCCGTGTGAACAAAAAAGTTATCGGGAATGAGCATGCCTAATTGGCTTACTGGAGAAAACATTAAAGATATCCACGATTGCAAACCTCCCCTTAAGCCTCTGCTCCCTTTCCACCCAAAACCTGGAAAAAAAATTTCAATTATACAATATATATGGTTACGTGACGAACGGACTATGGTCTCGTACGAATTGGGGATTCCATGCTTGTGATGAGATTGAGGTTCAGACCGGCCTCACATCTCGGCTTTGGCTTGAAAGTTCAAGCCACATAGCCCCCATGCAGCGTTGTGGCTGGGATTTGGGCTTAAGAGTAGAGGAACTTGGTTACCAGCCCAAAATGCCTGGATACTTTGGTACTTAAACAAGTACCATCTACTTTGCTCTTGTGTGGCACAGCACTGGCTGCGGTGCCCCCTTACGAACCTTATTACTGTATCATATGTACCGTACCGTATCAAGAACTCGAGTGACAAGATGCAGTCAACTATGTACTTGTATCGAAGTCCACTCTGGTCTCATCCTTTAACGTCCATCCTCGTCCTCTCCAACCTACCGCCATAAACTCAGACCTTTCACACACAAACTCAACGTCGCGCTTCGCTACTCTAAGAACCAAACTGGACCCAATCTCGGCCGATGATTGAATGACTCGTACTCCTGCTAATTCGGAAGCCTTGCGCACTACAGTATCACCGATAGATACCTAACCACATGTTAACTACTCCGACCGTTCAAGACGATAAGCGACCTACTGAGGCGGCGACGGGCAGAGACGAAACATGTTCTTCCAATTGCCCCCATTAAAATCCGATTGGCTCCATTCATGATCGGTTGCAGAAGCGATACGTCAAGAATACTACTAAATCCGGTCAGCCATGGAAGCAACACCACCATCACGGCAGAATGGCGGGCCCGCTGCCTACGGCCGCGAGATGTCTCGCGCCGAGAAGTTTGAGGAGGAGAAGAGGCGCATAGTCGAGAGCTGCTTTAACAAGAAGGATGTAGACGGATCTTGTGAGATACCCCGGTATTTTCTTGCGTTTCTGCGGTTCTACCTTGAGTAATGACTGCTGTGGTCCCCTTCCTGTATCTCGTGTCACGTCTCTGCTGCCGTCCCAAGTGACTTGTCCGTTCCTCTGCTTTACACGAACTGACGTAGCTGCCTGTCAACCTGTCCAGTACTCGAGACCTACATCACCCATATCAGAATTACCGAGTTTGCCTCGCATCCCACTTCTCCCCCGCCCCCAGAAGTCCGAAAATCGCCAGCTGAGAAGCCCCGAATCATCATCGTCGCCGTGCGCAAGTCGGGGCGCGTTCGTATCCATAAGTCCAAGGAGAACGCGAACGGCTCCTTCTCGATAGGCAAAACCTGGGACTTGAATGACTTGACCACCATCGAATCTTTCACGGCCTCCAACCTCGATCCTCAGAAGCGGGAATGGGCCGGTGACACCGGATTCATTGTCCACATCGGAAAGCCTTATTATTGGCAAGCACGCGCAGATAAGGAAAAAAAGTTTTTCATTGCTAGTTTGATCAAAATCTACGGGAAATATACGGGAGGAAAAATCCCCGAACTGGTAGGATTTGACCCCCGCGAGATGGACCAGGTTCTCGGCTCCAGAAGACCTGCCCCGGCGAGGCCGCCCATCGCCGAAGCTGCACCTCCCCCACGACCCCTTCAGGCAATGGCTTCTCAGGGTAGTCTTAGGCCGGTTGCCTCCTCGGAAGGGATCAGGCCATACCAGCCGCCGCCTCCGAACGCGCGGGGTCTAGTTCCCCCAAATGGACAATCTTCTCCCGCCTCGAGCATCGACTCGAGTCGTATGGGTAGCCAGCCTGCCCCCTTGCGCAGATTAGGTCCCAATAATCTCAGCCAGGACTCCGTTGCCGCGTCGATTACCACGACCAGAAGCGATGATTCGGGAATGAGGCGGCCGGGCTCCAGGGGCAACGAGGCAGGAAGTAGACCTCCGAGATCGCGAGGGGAGGATGCAGGGAGCCGACCACCGCGCTTACGCGGCGACGAGGCGGGGGCTCTCCCTCTCCGGTCGAGGGGTAATGACGCGGGCAGCCGACCTCCGCCGTCGAGAGAAGGCTCCGCAGGCATGCAGGCGCGATCGAGAGGTGAAGATGTCGACGCTGTTCCCCCGCGATCAAGAGGCGGTACCTCACGACCCGGTGGATATGGAGAACTTGGCGCCACCCCCGCTGCTCCTTCCCAGTTGGATTTACCTGACCGTAAGAGACCACCCATGGACCCGGCCAGACCGCAAGGGATTGTAGATAACGATCTCGTGCCAGCGCCTTTGATGAGCCCGGGCCTCCGGAGAGAGCCACCGCCGCGGAACAATGAACGAATGTCACCCCGGAGACCGCAAACTGGGCAACTTCTAGAGAACGCGGTCAGAGAAACACCACCGCCGGTGACCCTGGCACCATCACAGCCACCGGTTCTGGAACCCGCGCCCGTAACGACTGAACCCTCGCTCGCGCCGGCAGTAGAACATAACCCGGAACCGGCACCCGATGCCGGCAGCGCCAGACTCCCAAGCATCGATGCTAGTGCTAATGATAGCCCCTTTACTACTGCCGTTTCGACCCCGGCGCCTGAGACGCCTCAGACCACTGAGGAGGCGGAGGAGACGCGGCCGGGTTTGGGCCCCATGATAAAGGCGAAGAAATCCAAGGGTGATCTCGCTGGGACACTACGGAAGGCGGCCGCGGCCGCGGCAGCATTCAAACCGCGCCCCGGAGGTGCGGGTGAGCGTCTGCGTGAAGCGAAAAAGACGCCTACGGACGAACCAGACGGTATTACGAGCGTCGTACCAGCTAAACCCCGTGCAGCGACTGTACCCGAGACAACACCGCCAACCGAGTCGGCGGACCTGAAGGAAAATGAGGAGCGCACATATGGTGTTCCAGAAGTTAAACTCACAGTCCCCAACTCGAGTCGACCGACCAGCCTGCAGGCCTCCGTCAAGGAAGCCGAACGGAAGAAGTTAGAAGCTACTCAGAAGGAAGACAAACCCGAACGTTCTCCAGTAACTGGCAATGATGCCAAATATCTGGCTGCCCTGGGAGTTGGTACGAGTTTGCTAGCCGATACCCCGTCAGAGTTTGCCAGATGGCTGGATCATTTCGGCTGGGTTCCCGGAGAGAAGATGCGGACCCGCAATTTCGAGGAGATGAAACTCGACGTCGATCGGGAGCTCAACAAAGCACAAGCTGGAGGCTGGGTCGCGCGGTTCAAGGAAGAAGACGAGCGTGTTGATGCGATCAAAAATGGGCTCGATATCGCCATTACCGAATGCGACGAACTGGATAACTTGCTCACCTTGTACAGCGTAGAGCTATCTGTAAGTGGAGAAATCAAGGCCCCTTTGTTAGGTGGTACTAACATTGTGTCAAGACGTTATCCGATGATATCGCATACATAGAAGCACAAGGCCAAGGTCTTCAAGTGCAGGCAGCAAATCAAAAGTTGCTGCGAAGAGAATTGGAGTCGCTGCTCGACACTTGCGCCATCACTTCGGACGACCTTCGTCCACTCGAAGTCGCTCCTCTCGAGACGCATGCTGGGCTCGAGGAGGTGGAATCGACCTTGGTCATCTTGTACAAAGCTATGATGAAGATTGATCCGTCTATGGCGGGTAGCGCGCCTCGAAGTAGTGAGGATGGTAGCACCTTGGACCACCAAATGAGTCTGAATCCCGACTATGGCAAAATGCGGATCGTTCAAGAAAAGAGGGAGATGTACCTCTCAGAAAACGCAGCGTTTCTGCGGCGGTTCCAAATTTTCATGGCACAGCAGTTCGCTAAAGCCGCACAGGACATCAAGGCGGCCTTGGACGGAGCACTCTCGAAGAAGGTGGACTCCCAGCATCATGACGTAGGCCGGGAGACCCTCTGGAAGTACCATCCCCTGGTGCTCTATACCAGGGAGATGGATGTTCAAGGCTGGGACCAACTTCTCCAATTTTATCAAGAGAAGAACTTCCCGCTCTACAAATCCGAGTTCAAACATGCTATGGAAGCTTGGAAACGGAACGCTCGGAAGCCCACTGGCGATGAGGTGGAAGTCCTGTTCACGGCGCTGCAGGAAAAGAAGGAAGAGAACCCCATGGCGGCGGCGAGAAAGCTGACAGTGAAGAGAAGTCAGATGCTGGCTAGGACCTTGCGATCCCCGTTGGGCGATAGCAAGGCGAGTCTCGAGAAGGGCTCAGATAATCGCAGCCATGCCTACGAAATCTTTGCTAGCATCATGGACGATCTCTTGCCTCTGGTCGAGATGGAGCAGAATTTCATGATTGACTTCTTCCACGCGACGACTCTAGAGACATCAGACTTCCCAGATTTGGTGTCTTCCACAAGGCCCCGCGATCGACGTGGTGGCGACCTCCGACGGCATAGGCTCATGGAGCCCGACCGAGAGCTAGCAAGGAGAGTAACTCGTGCTATGGAAGCCATCTTCCAATTCCTCGAACAAGACCTGCAGATACTCATCGCCTGGGTTTTGTCGCAGGATCCATTGTAAGTGCTCTTCGCGGCATCCATGTGATATGGTACGAAATTCTAACCGCCTTCCAGACAAGGAGTCGGCATCCTCGCCACCCTCGAACGGAAGCATCTGGAGATGACTCAGTCGAACCAAGACTTCCTGAACAGCATAATCCAGAAGCTCCACAGCTCGCTTGAGTCGCGGTTCTCGAAGTTCGTCGAGGAGCAGATTCGCGCAATCGAGGAAACGAAGGTGAAGATCAAGAAGCGCAAAGGCGTCATCTCCTTCATCCGCGTATTCCCGAACTTCTCAGTGGCCATCGAGAATATGCTCGTAGGCGTGGACACGAGTTCGACGGTCCGGCGGATGGTGGACGCCGAGTACGACCGCATCATCCGGTCCATGTTTGACTCGCTCAAGGTCATCGCCCGCGAGAGCCCTGCGACGCTGACCGGCAGCGGCGCCGACCCCGAGGACAAGGAGGCTCTCAATTACCATATCTTGCTAATCGAGAACATGAATCACTTCATCGAGGATGTCGAGACGCGCGGGCTCGAAGTCCTAGAGGACTGGAAGGAGGCGGCCAGTTCGGAGTGTGCCGAGCACATGGGCCTCTACCTCAACGCCGTCATGCGCCGGCCGCTGGGCAAGCTGCTGGAGTACCTCGAGAACATCGAGGCGCAGCTCGCGGCGGGCAAGAGCCCCGCGGCCATCGCGGCGCAGCCCAGCAATGCCAAGGCCACCTTCGGCAAGGTGCTCTCGCAGTTCGACGCGCGCGAGGCACGCAAGGGCGTCGAGGCGCTGCAGAAGCGCGTCGAGAAGCACTTCGGCGACGCCGACGACGACCCGTCACTAAGCCGCGGGCTCGTGAACCGCGTCCTCCGCGAGTGCGAGCGCTTCTACGCCGACGTCGAGGTCCGCATCAGTACGATCACGACCACCGTCTACGGCGGTGATGTCCCCTTCGAGTGGCCTCGCGCCGACATCAAGAGCGCCTTCTCCACGGGTCGCTAGGCCCAGCCCCGCGAGTGGGACGGCCTCGGCACCTTTGGGGGCAGGAACAGACAGGTCTGGTGAGGGAGGGGCTGCCAGATGCGGAACGATTCTTGAAAACTGCTGTTCTCATTTTTTGTTGCAATGTATATACCTGGGCAAGTGATCGAACGAGCCAGCGAGCCGGCTGGTGCATCGTCATGTGTGAACGGGCAGTTGGTTTGCTCAGACTTAGAAACACCTGTCGCAGAAGGGGCAAGGGCCTCCATATAGTTATTTGTAACTTATTTACTACATATCTTATCACCCCGTGAGTAGCGTGTCAGGTTTTTAGGGTCGCGAGGGGGATGGGATTGTATTTTGCGATATAGCTAGGGCGAAGACGGGGTAACAAGATGTGTAATGCCAGCATCGTAAGTTGTCTTCATGTACGGGGCGTCTCCGTATCTGGCATCTATTCTCTCCAAGTCGGCCGCACATCCCATCAAGTATACATCGCCCCAAGCCTAACTCTCGGGGCTGTCAAGAACTACAAGGAAAAAGAAATACAGGCCCTAGCACTCTCGGCGGGACGATATGTTGGCGGAAATCGTTTCAATATGACTTTACGGTCTCTGCATTGGTCCTCTCTTTCTGGTCATAGCTTACTTATTTGGACGTCGGAGTCGACTTGGTTCGCCCACGGCTTCTACAACAACTGTC